>CM038470.1:58085826-58240729 GCA_021464415.1 Lonicera japonica
AGCTTCGTTTGATTCAGGTATTAGGATTAGTGGATTAATAATACTAGTATTAATAGTACTGAACTATTAATTATGGTATTAATTTAATACTAATACTTTGTTTGATTCATGCAGTATTAATATTAGGATATCCCATGTTGATGTTAATACCATATTTGGTTCTATAACTCATATACGGGATTATATTTTGGAATAACAAAAATAATAATAATAATAATAATAATGGCATTTTTGAAAATATTATAGTAATAATGGCATTTTTGAAAATATATGGTTCATTTTTCTTAATCCCGGATAAACAATATCCGGGTGATGTTATATGCACTCCTATTTTGTAGCCAAAACACCACATAATTAGGGTGTTGAATGTGTTGTGGCTACATAATTAGAGGATATTTGATTCGGTGGCAAGTTGCCGACTTTAAGGTTCATATTCGGTGACAGTTTACTGAAGTAAATGTTCAATTTCGGTAAAAAGAAGACCAAAAAAGAAGAACAAAAAGAACACTTGTCCCAATTAGCATATAGTTACTTTGCACAAAAAAAATAAAAAAGAAGAAAAAAATATCACAATAATACTTCATAAAAAATAAAATCATATATTCATTTCCCCTTCTTTATAATAAACTATTTTCACAGCTTCATCTAATATTATTATTTTTTTGGACTATATCATTTATATAGATTATAACACCAACACCATTCGAGATAAATAAACTGACATATAACCTATACTTTGAATTGGCGAGAGTAATCAAAGAAAATATCATACGAGATATAAAAATCTCCTTGTAAGGGCTCATTGCCTTGTAATAGGTTGGATCTGCCCTCTATTTGTGTTTCGAGTTTGCTTTGTAAGATAACTACTTCGTAGTCATGTTGGTACTTTGTTGTTAAAAAAAAGGAAAGATGATGGAGAAAAAAAAACTTGTGCAAGCTTTATAATGTAATAGATTGGTTTGACACAGGAAAACAAATATTTAAACCTAGTGTTACAGTATTTAAAATAGATATACCATCCATGCAAACCGAGTATCAAGGTATTTAAAATATATCTTCCTGTAAACTTAGTGTTACGATAAATAGTACGTTTTTTTTACATGCCCAATTGCACCTTCATTTATTGTTGATGCATCCCTAGGTAGCCATGATGAGTACACGACATATTCCTCAGTGGACATAAACTTAACTAATGACTAACCTCAGTTTAATTGAAACAAGGAGTCATACTTTCCATTCACACTAATATATTGTCTCTCTAGGTGTTTCCCATGTTACAAATATACGGTGGAAATTTAATCCATACATTTTGAAAAAATGAAAAAACATTAACTTTAAATATAAAAACTAAAATTTATTAAAATATTCATATTTAAAATTTATTAATCCATACCTATTGTAACCCACTTTTCTCTCTTTAAACATATTTTTTTCTTCATATACTTACATTCAAATCTAATTCTTCCTTTAGTTTAAGAATATAAAAAAGATATTTGTTTTTATTTAATCTTTTAAAAACTTAAATAGTTTATTTTATTTTACTTAAAAAAAAAACATATTACTTTTGTAAATCATGGTTACTACTAATGGTGCAATCTATTTATAATTAAAATTATATAAATTTATAACATCATTGTAACAATAATGGGATGTTAATTTTTGTATATATTGGTGAATGATTATTAACCCATCCCGACCTTAATGAATTAGTAAAACGGGTTCAAATTTAAGCATATCATAAACGGAAGCACTTCGAGTTTTTCAATTTAAAATCACCTCAATCTGGTCGGGTCAAATATATCCTCCCCCCACCCCCGCGCTTTATAGTTATATAAGTTGTGTATACAGTTTTCTTAATATATGTTTTGGATTGCACGCTATTTAGGTATTATGTATTTTTTGGTCAATCTAACTATTAATTTTTTTTACACTGCCACCCCGTTTAGCACGGGCAATACCTAGGGGTCTCTTTATTTGTATTTAATATTTTTTTATTTTACCGTGCCGGACGGCACGGGCAATACCTAGTATTATGTGATAGAATTTAATTAATAGGTTAAGATTATTGTTTGTTGAAAATATGAGTATTCACATAGTGCATTCAAGTTTGAGTCTCGTCGGGCCTATCACCATTTTCGAACTATTGGATCTATCAATTGTTGGTATAAAAAAATATTTTTATTTTAAAAAAGGCTTAAAGGTTCCCTCGAACTATTGGGCCTATCACCTATCTAGTTTTTTACTGGAAATTAATTATATAAATTTTGATGAATTAAATTAAATTATCATATTCAATTTAGATAAAATGCATTATAACGTTTCAAGCTATTATTAATTTCTTAATCACCAAAAAAACTATATGTTTACTTAAGATGCAAACCATATATTTAATTTTAGTGCGGCTAGTTTTAAATTTAATTTTAGTATAATACGTAGGCATTATAAAATAACTAGATTATAAATAAAAAATATATATTTTTCATTTTTAACAGCTAAACAAAAGGATTTGCAAATAAAAGTACTAATAGAAACAAATATTAATTGCAAACTTTGTTCCTTAAAAAAATATTTACTATAAGAATCACTAAGTTAATGAATATTAATTATAAAAAGGTTTAACTATATAATATATAGGTTTTACAAAATGAAATTAATTAATTTTAAAATATAAATAATATAAATTTTTAAAAAGTCAAAATGGTCTTATTTAAAAAAAATGAAATATGGGTATTTAAGCATAATTTTCATTTTCATTATACTATTAGAAAAAATTAAAAAAATAATATGTTTTAAAATAAAATTGAATATTTTGGAATGAAATTATGAGCAGAAATCTTGAAATGCTTTAAAAATTGGTTTTAAAAATGGGCGGGAGAGTTGGTCAAAGAGGGGGAAAAGGAAATGAGGATAGGAACCGTTTTGGCACTGCTAGAAACCGTTCCTATTTGACTTTTCAATTTAGCGGAAGCTTTGGTCAACGGGGAAAATGGATATGAAGATAAGAACCGTTTTGGTACGGATATAAACCGTTCCTAAACAGGAACGGCCTAAACCCTTCCAAAACCGTGTCAAGTCCAGACAAAATTTGGCACGGCCAAAAACCGTTCCAAACGAGCGTGCCAGTTAGCGAAATCTGGTGTAGTGAAATGAATTACACCACAACAGAGAAAGAGCTTCTGGCAATTGTTTTCGCCTTGGATAAGTTTCGAGCCTATTTGATAGGATTTCCTATTGTTATTTTCACGGATCATGTGGCGTTGAAGTATTTGTTCACAAAGAAAGATGCCAAGCCGCGGCTTCTTAGGTGGATCCTCTTGCTGCAAGAATTCCATTTAAATATCAAAGATAAAAAGGAAGTTGAGAACGTGGTGGCCGATCATCTGTCTCGACTCACTTTTTCTAACAACATTGAAGAAGGTTCGATCCAAGATTCACTTCCAGATGAGCAGTTGTTAGCGGTCTCGACACTCCCATGGTATGCAGACATTGTAAACTATCTTGTAACCGACAAGATACCAAAGTCATGGGGTGTCCAAGACAGAAAAAGATTCTTGAGCGAAGTGACGCGATTCTACTGGGATGAACCGTACCTGTTTAAATATTGCGCGGATCAGATTATTCGACGGTGCATTCCAGAGGGAGAAGTGGAAAGAGTTCTGTTCTCCTACCATTCTGAAGCTTGCGGATGACACTTCTCGGCACAGAAGACCACTGCGAAGATTTTGCAAAGCGGACTGTATTGGACGTCACTTTTTAAGGACGCACAACGCTTTTGCAAGGCATGCCAAAGATGCCAAATGCTTGGAGGGATCTCCAAGAGGAATATGATGCCGCTCAACCCAATCCTGACGATTGGAATTTTCGATTGCTGGGGTATCGATTTCATGGGACCATTCCCATCTTCCTACGGTAATCTTTATATTTTAGTTGCCGTAGAGTATGTTTCAAAATGGGTGGAAGCCCAAGCGTGCAAGAAAAATGATCACAAAGTAGTAATTCGATTTCTAAAAGAACACATTCTTGCACGTTTTGGCACCCCCAAGGCAATAATAAGCGATGGCGGTACTCACTTTTGCAACAGATCATTTCAATCATTAATGCAAAAGTACGGTGTAAACCACAAAGTATCACTCGCTTATCACCCTCAGACCAACGGTCAGGCCGAGCTGGCAAATAGGGAGATCAAACAGATTCTAGAGAAAACGGTAAACCCAAACCGCAAGGATTGGTCGTTAAGACTGACTGATGCACTTTGGGCTTACCGTACTACGTACAAAACAACTCTAGATATGTCTTCCTATCGCATAGTGTACGGAAAATCATGTCATTTGCCAGTAGAGTTGAAACACAAATCATACTGGGCAACTAAGATGGTTAACTGTGATTTCGAGAAAGTCGGGCTTGATCGTAAGTTGCAAATAAATGAAATAGAGGAATTGAGAAGAGATGCATATGATAATGCGAAGATAAGTAAGGAACGTGCCAAAATCTTTCATGATAAAACCATTTTAAGGAAATAATTCAAACTTGGGCACAAAGTTCTTATTTATGATACTCGTCTGCATCTCTTCCCGAAAAAATTGAAGTCTCGTTGGACCGGCCCATACGTTGTCTGTCATGTGTTTCCTTTTGGGGCTGTGAATGTCGAGGATTCCAAAATTGGCTATGTGTTTTAAGGTGAATGGTCAACGTTTAAAGCCATTCTTGGAATTCCCAATTCAAGAGGAGTCCACCCCTCTCGAAGACCCGACTTATGCCTAACAAGCATAGGTCAATTTTGTAAAATAATATTTTTTGTAGTATTTTTTTGAGTTTCAGGAAGTTGTTTCGGAAGTTCGGGCGAAATCGGATTTAAACGGACCAAGTGGGGTGGAGTGAAAAGGTGTTTCAAGTGAAGAAATTGCTTGGGAGAATTTTTGTTGGAGGCATGATCAATCATGGTTATAACCATGATCGATCATAGGATCGAATTTGGAAGGCAGTGTACTTTCATGATCGATCATGGTTATTTAACCATTTTTTGAGGCAGTGCACTACCATGATCGATCATGGGCATAACCATGATCGATCATGGTCCCATTTAAAACAGAGCAGCCGTTTTATAGTTCCCCAAATCGTGCCCCATCTTCTTTTTAACCCCCATTTCTCTCTATCTCCCTTCTTTAAACCTTCAGCAATCATCAAATCATACCTTCCCCTAGCTCTTCCATCCCCATAATCATTCAATTTCAACCCCAAATCTCACACCCATCTAAGAATCAACCACTTTCTCTCTCTTTAGCCCCCCCCCCCAAATTTCAAGCCCTATCCCCCAAATTTCGAAGTTTCTCTCTATTTTTCTCCTTTCTCCCCACATCAATGGCTGCCATTGCTCCAGTTAACAAGCCAGAAGAGCTCCAAGCCACAAGGGGTGGGTATCGCGGGTTCCGTAGCCGACAGGAGTACGATTGGTGGAACTATGCTTTTAGGAACCAGGCTGTGATGATCGAGAGACCCGTGATTATTGGTGCCTTAGATGATTTCCCGCAGATGGGAACATTCGAGCAACACGAGGGGTGGGTGCAATATTTGTGACAAACAGGTAACCAATGCAATATCACTCTATGTCGTGAATTTGTTGCAAGTTTGGTGCGAGTGCCCAATGCGGCCTATACATATGCTGCCCACGTGCGTGGGAGGACGGTACCATTTAACCTCGAGGTATGACCTCCCGTATTCAGCCCGAATTGTGTATCCAACAGATGACGAATTTGGCCATATTTTTGGCCGGTCGTCCAATGACTTGGATTGGTTCCCAATTTGATAGGAACAATTTAGCACCACAATTTAGGACCCTGTGGCTTGTTGTAGCCAATGCGATAGACCCCACCTCGCACATTCAACACTTGTACACCTATCATGCCTATGTTCTATACGTCATTGCTTGAAATAGGCCGTGTTGTTTGGTTCGCTACATAATGCGAAAGATCATGAAAGTCTATGACACGGTGGCCCATAATGAAACAATTAAATTTGGTGTGCTTCTAACCCGTATTTGCTTGGAAGCGGGTGTCCAAGAAAGGGACGCCGATGTCAAAAAGATTCAGCGGGCCCCGATAAACAGGTCCACCCAAGCTAGGGCAGCCGGCCAACTAAGAAACAGGCCAAGTTCTTCGGCCGCACCTCCACCAGTTGAGTCCGAAGAAGAAGAAGCACCAGAAGAGGCAGGAACCGACGCTCCGGGTCCTTCGAGGAGAAGAAGAAGTGCAAGTACGGGGCCTGTCGATGATAATATGGAGTTCTTGAGAGAACAATTTGAGCAAATGAATGCCACAATGCACGCGAGGTTTGATGCTCTCAACTCTAGGGTGGACGATATGCTGGTTCGCCAAGATCATATGGAGGCGGAGATTGCCTCTAGGGTGGAAGTTCATATGGCGGCTCAACAGGAGTTCATATGCCGTCAATTCGAGGCGTTCTACAGTCGATTCCCGCCACCCCCACCTCCCGAAAATTGATGTTATGATAGCCTGAAAACTCTTTAATTAACTATATCTATGCTTAGTTTTACTTTAATTTCTTTTGGGTTGTATTAGAATTTAGACTTGATGTTAACATTAGAACTTGGTTTTAATGGTTTAATGTTATGGTTTTTACTTTTGAATTCTAATTATAACCCGTTTTGTGTATAGTTGTTGTTTATTTCTTATTTTTGTATCATGGAAAGCAAAGCCAAAGTAGCGCCCGTGCATTTTCTTGTTCTCTTTCCATTGAGGATAATTTGTGTTTCAAGTTGAGGGGGGTATGCTATTTATTTTGTGATTATTTTGTTTTGGCTTGCTGTTGTCTATTTCTATGAGTAGAGATATGCGTTTCAAAATTTTTAGGATGTTTGAGAATTGATGATTGAGTGAGATTTTGTTCAAGAATGAAGACTATTGTTTCATTAGCTTTTGGCATGAATTTTTGATCTAGATAGGAATTTGAATCTAAATTGCCTTGCTCTATCATATCCCGTTATATTCTCATGTACCACATGCTAGATTGCTTTGGTTGTTTCCAATTCGGTAAATAACACTTAGATTTATTTTCATTGAGAGAAGAGAATTTTTTGTCCAAAAATAATGGAAGCTCTTTTGAAAAGATCCTTCAATGAGAGGACAAAAGCATAGCACTTTGATAACTTGGATGACTTTTATCCTAATATTGACTTAAAGCTTCACTTGATTAAATTTAAGTCTCTTTGTCTAATATTATGGATGGGTAAAGGTTACCATATGGGAAAGGGTGAATAGCTTCCTTTGAGCTCCAATGAATGAGCAGTGTAATGAGAAAATTTTGATAAGTGAGACCGCTGCTCCTCATAGAGATGAAAATCGCCCTGATCTAATTTAGCGAAATTTTTAAGTAAAAGATAAAGAAAGTGCTTAGAATTAACAAATCTTGGAGCTTTTATTTTTGAAAAAGTTCTCTCTTCCTCCTCGAATGATTATGACTCATTGTGTTTATATTGAATTGTTTGAATCAAAGTCTAGTATGTGAATGTTAGAGAATATAGAATTGTGATCTAAAGGAGATAGGTGAATTAGGCAATCATTCAAAAGTTCATCATTCTGGAAAAATTGATAGTAATGCTTCTAGCTTTGCAAATTGAAACTTGAATCTTCATTCTCATCATTCATCATGATCAAACTTCTAATGTTTGTAAGTATCATTTCTGAAAACCTTCACGAGATGCAACTCGTCTTCTTTGGGAACTTAGAAGTTAACAACTTTTTGTTTAGTTTATTAATTTTTGTAATTATAATTTTTGTCTTGCTAAGGGACTAGCAAGAGATAAGTTGAGGGGAGTTGATAAACGCATAATATTGTCATGTTTAAGCTCTTTCCCGGAGTCGCTTGACGCATTTGTTGCTTTAATTCTACCAAATTATTCACTTATTTCGAGATTAGTGCCTTAGCAAGTTTTGTATCTAACATGGCTCAAGTTGGTGTGTATTTTGTATTATTCCGTGTGTTTGAAGGATTAGGATACAATGGCATTGCATGGAATGATCAAGAGCAAGTTTAGATAGCTTGCGATAGTGTTGAGTGAAATTCTCCAGGCCCATGATCGATCATGGGCAAAGCCATGATCGATCATGGCTTCCAAAATTTCTGGCAGTGCACTCCCATGATTGATCATGGGCATAGCCATGATCAATCATGGCCCCAGGCAGCTTTCTCAGTTCACACCAAAAATGGGCTATTTTTGTAGTTCAAGCTATTTTAGATATTTAGTTAGATATTTTGCAACCTTGTAATATATATTTTAATCTTAGCTTCTAGGCTAAGATATCTAAGTTTTTGTACAAGTTCTAGAGAGAAGTGAGAGCTAAAACCTTGTAATTTCTTCTTCTTCTTCTTGTAAGTTTACTTTGATTTTAAGAAATGAATGCTTCTTCTATAATTCTTGTTTTGAGTATTATGGGTCTTTTACTAAGGTTATGGAGGTGAATCACGATATAATATTTGGTGATTTATAGCTCAATCCATGTTTAAAGTTTGAGAAATAGTTGTAAATCATTTTCTTCTTCATTTCCTCCATTGTTACAAGCTTTCTAGGTATATTCATAATAAATTAAGACTTTATATGCCTTGTATATTTAGTGCTTGGTTGTTAATGAACATACAACATATTTATATGGTTTTAGAAAGCTTGTAGTCTTTTTTCCCCATCCATGGAGCTTTTTCCTCTTCGTAGAAATTATGAATAGTTCTTAAAACTCCATAGATGGATTATAAATTTGTTAATCTCATTTTTGATTCATTTATTGACACATTGAGTGCTTCTTACACTTTATGTGATACTTAGACTCTTTGTTTTCTACCATAAATGATAAAAGATGAGGTGACAAATTTATCCCGTAAACTTCATTCCGTTTCATTGTTTGGATTTACTTTTTAATTTTCATTCTTTAAATCATGAGATTACATACACCTGCTTTATGAAAAATCGTTTTATGATGAGTTTGTCATATCTATCTCGAATTAGCTTCATCGAGAATGGGTTGCCTTGCTTCACACCTGTAGCTAAGAAGTAGGAATGATAACCTCGTCTTTGGTGGAATGTCGTTTGTCTCTCTCTTGATATAGCTTCAATTCGGGAATGGGCCGCCTAGCATCGCACCCTTTGCTATTGAGAGATACACCAACATTCCCTATTTCTCGAGAACCCTTGTGTTGTAATCTTTGTATGAGCTAATGATCACCGTTTCTTAAGTCGTAACTAACCTCCACCGACTTTAGTGCTTTCTTATTAATTTTCACAATCGTTTTACATTTCCGTTGTTTCACAACAAATCCAACTTACAAAATCTGAAAACCATTTAATCTGTAATCTATTTCCATCCCTTTTCAATTATCCCTGTGGTTCGACACTCGGACTTTCGAGACTATATTACTACTTGACGTGCCTGCACTTGGGTTATAACACAACGCGCTATTTTGGAGCCGTCAGTATTGTACTTTTTATTTGTGGTATTGTACTTTTTTTACTTAATGCTTGAAAAAAACTATTTAACTCCGCCAATGCAAAGATAACTTCTTGGCATTGCCGGTCCCAAGCCCGGATAAAGGAGGAAGGAATAGGTAAAAAAATGCATTTCTTGGTACTTAGCGTTAATGCACTTGTATTTTTATTAGTCCTCTCCATGATGTTGATTTTTTGAATTTTGTAGGACTATGGGATGAATAATGTGCGTGAGCAAAAGATTAATGATGCGGGAAACAAACTTGCTCCTCCATTAGCAGAGTTGATGAAAATGCTTTTCAACTAGGAAACATACAGGTTATAAACAATGTTATACTCTTTAACTTTGCTTACTCAAGTTCTTGGTTTGATTTGGTATGGAATTTGAGTTTATTAAATTTCCTGTAATTTTAGCAAAAGCTATAGAGGGAAACATGTTCATCATCTTCTCTACAAGAGAAAGGTCAAAGAGATTCGGGATTTCAATCGCTGTGAGTACTCTAAATTGAATTTAAACAGTTCAAAATCATGTGAAGGTATACGTATGTTCAATCTTTGTAACTTTTTGTTGAATAGTGCCTTAGGGATTTAGAAATGATCTTGAAGAAGCTGGCTAGACGGTTGGTCAGTCACCAATTCATCATTCTATTACTACAACTAATGGCACAGTTAAGGTAAAGACCTCCCAAGTATTGGCATCTTGGACAGCTTATATTTACTTTTTCATAAGATCTTTAAAAGGAAATTGACAAATTATATTCTTTTACCTCAAATAAAGGTGCAAGTTCGACAGAATCTAAACCAATTGACAGATTCCTATATAATAATTGTGTCATAATCATGTTTCTGAAGAATCTGGGTTTGACTACTTGGAGAGGTAAAGAGAGAGGAACTCGAAACCCATGACCAAGCGTGAGCTCTCTAGCACTTTGAAGAACTTGAAGGTAAACAAAAACCATGACCATAAGTACTTTTTTGAACAGCTTTAATTACCATGTCGGTGACTTATATGTGTAATTTTTATATAATTATGTTAGATTTGAAATTGGGCTGACTTGAATTAATCTAGGGTTTTGTTTAATTTCCTAAATTTACATCTTAACATCTCTTGCTATCCAAAACCTGTACTTTTTACATTATCCTGCATCTAATGCTATCTAAAAACCTAAGCTGTATTAACTTTGATGTATCTAATTCCCATAATGGAGTGTGAATTGACAAGAGAGAGAGACAAAAGAGAAAAAAAAACATAGTGGATGGGCGAATAAGAAAATCGAGAGATGAAATAAGAGTCCTAAGAATCTTAGTAACTAAGTGTTAGGTGTTATTGTTCCACCATTAAGGTGTTAACAATCTTTTGGCCTATCTGGCTGGGATGGAGCAAGGAGCGAGAATATATATTACTCGAACTACAATCTTTGACTTTGGCCATCAATTTGTGAATGATACGACTTTGGAATGTAAAAGCCCAAACCATATAATGTTCTCAAAAGCGTTACGAGGGTTTAGAGTAAGAATGCTTACCCGATGATTAGGCAGCGGTTATTTTTCTATTAAATTGAGTCCAGATTCGAGAGTTTATTACAAGCTCTATATAATAGAAATTCCTTTCATACACACGACTTAGTTGTGGTTTAACTAATCTGAATGACCTGACACAATCTGATTCGAACAACTGCCTATGAACTAACTTTTGGATCATCGAATGAATACCTTTCTTTCACCGTCGATTATGTTATTACTAAGGAATTATGGGCTCTTTATAAATTTTTCTTGCAAATTGATGCTGCTTGACATTAATCTCAACATGTGGAGTTCATGCGAACCATTTAGTTTGCACTTTTTAGCTCACTTTTATACTTGTATACTTCACCTCTATGACATCAACAGTTGAAGTATGAACTCAATTTGTGGGTTTTCTTATACTCTACTATGCAGTTCATGCAAAGGGCATCTCTGAGAGAGGAGAAAACTAAGGAAGAACATGTCACACCTGATGAGAACTTCCCATCTTCTAGTACACCTCGGAAATGGTAATTTTCCTTTTTTGGATTTATTTGTATATCCCAAATTTATTCAACTATGAATTTTCTATTATTGAAGTGCAATTTTGAGGAATTTTCTTCTTTGAGAAGGTCCAGTTGGATCCTTGAAATTGTAAGTTGTCATAATCGACACTTACTTGTGCATTTTGTACATCTCTAGTTCAAAGTAAGTCGTGTGTGTTAAATGACTTGGGTTGTGTTATACAATTATTTATGAAATTCTAGTTGGGCTTAGATTCTAATTTGTTTTATAATTTATTGAGGTTGTGTACAACTAGGTCGATGTTGGGTAGCATATACTCTTGAGAGCTCCCCCGAGAGGGATTTGCACTGGCTAGATAACTGATTCCAGCTACATGGTCGGGGGATGAAACAAAAATATATTTTTTTCTATAATTGGATGTAGTAACGGTCAATATCCGTTACTGGAAAATTGTATACTACTATGCACAGTAATGGTCAATATCCGTTACTGCAAATTTGTTTGTTACTACGCACAGTAATGGTTTTAGTGCGTTACAAGAAATAATTTAAATAATAATTAAACAAAATCTAGTAACGGTCTTTTAATTTTAGTAACGGTTGAAAAGCATGACAAAAAATCAATTTCGCAACGGTCATGAATATGTCTGTCACGGTTAAAATCCATTACAGACGTAATTATAGTAACGGTCACTAATTAATTTCAGTAACGGATTTTATCCGTTACTATATCAACTGCCACGTCAAAATAGTAACGGACATTTTGCGTTACTAAAATTTTCTGTAACGCAAAATGCATGTTACAAAATGCCTGTTTTCGTGTAGTGACAGCTAAGGACATTCAATTCAATACTCTTCTTTCTACACTTACTCCCGCATATTCTCCTTCTTCCTCTCGCAAAACCCCTAATTCATTGTAATTGTATTGTTCTTTTCAAGCTTTCAAGCTAATATAATCAACGTACCCATACACACAAGGGGTGATGTATTGCTGGATTGAGAATTAAAGCTACTGGATGAACCGATCCATAAATAAATCTGGTATTCCTTTTATTTCTGTTTTCTGTTCATAAACTAGTTAACACTATTTATCTTCATCACCCACATTTTCTGGTTGCTAAACAATCAAGCTGAGCCATTCCTCTTTAAGTTGGGCTTGGTTAACTTTTAGCCACCCACAATATGTATTAAAGTGATGTAAGGTTTTAAATTCCCAAAAAATAAACTGACTTTTAGAGAGAGATTAGTAGAAATATACTAAAAAGGGAAAAATAAATATATATTTTTTTAAATCAGAAAATAAATAAATAAAGTTTATTACTTACCTAAAACAAACCCAAATATTTATTTATATGTCAGAGGTTACCTAAAAATAATTACTATATTCATTACCTTAATAAGTTTTGATTCCCACTAAATTTTTCGCATCTAGATCTACTATTGATCTTTTAAAAAACTACGAACCAAAAAAGTGTAAAATTATTAGTTTAATTTATTTTAACTTTTGTCAAATTGAGTCGATGGGTATTTGTCAAAGGAATCTTTTAAGGAAATTGACAATTAATTTATTCTCAGCACCGTGGTGGTCACCTTTTCATTGTCGGAGTAGGTATGGGTGGCGGGTGCCAGCTCTCTTGTTGAAGATGGATAATTCGACAGTGGGGATGAAATAGTGGTAGTGGTGGTGGGGGTGACATTAGTGCTAACAATGGAAGAAAGGATAAAATATTGGTGGTAGAATTAGTGACGGTTGTAGTGGTGACAAATGATACGAAGTTTTGCCTTTTGGGGCTGAATGATGGAGCAGGCCGGTCTTGGGCATAGCCGGTGAAGGTGGGGAAGATGAGGAAGAAGATTCGGTGGTTGACTGAGAAATAGAGGTTAAGGGGTTAACCATATATAAGTTTAAATAAATAGAGGGGCAAAATCATCCAAAAAAATATTATTTCGAAGGACAGCCTCAAATCTAATAAATTGTTTTTGGGGCATCAGATCTAATAAAAATTAAAACTTACTTAAATATAACTATTCGCATAATTTGAGTAATATTATTCTCACCTACGTCACTTTTCCATAAAATTCGTCATTTTTAACTCTTTTTTTAATATATTTTTCTTTTGATATAACATTAAGAAAAGGCAATTAGAGAAATCTAAGACCAAATGCTACCGGATATTCTACTGTAAATCACTATTTTGATGGATTAAATCTATTTGGGGACAAGGAGCAGCGAAGATAGATTCATGATGAACAGTAGAAATGATGGAGAGAGAAGGCCTTCGAGATGTTTTAGGCATACAGCTTCGGCAATGTATTATTTTTAGCAATTGACTATAGCGATCGCTAATTTAGCAGTATCGTCTTATTGATAACATTGATAAAAGAGAAAATATTCCTCTCTTATCAATCATATAAATAAATATTTTTTTGCATTTTTATTAAATATATTAATATATATATATATATATATAATGTTATAGTAATTGTATTAAAATTTTTTTTGAGACAGAGATAATACATTAAGATAAAATGGCAAGAGAGAATACAGTGGGTTTGGGTTGAAAATGCGTAATGAGCACGAAAAAATAAATTGCGCCGACACTAATTAAATATGCTGAGTTGTCCTTTGCCACGTAAGATAGTTGTCCTTTGCCACGTAAGATGCTTATCTAAGTTCGGTACAATAAAATGGTAAGAATAGTATTTTAGGTAACAAAACTGTGGACCGACCGTGTTTTTCTTCCTAATAAATGCAGCCACCATCTTTTTGGTTTGAACTCTTCATAGTGGGGTCCACCACATGAATGTAATACGAAATTGACTAAAGCCTAAATGTTATTTAAAATAATCAATTTTAGGCTTTTAATTAAAGCAGGGCAATCAGGACGTGTGCTCCATCATTCCTTCATTTACTCGAGGACTAAAGAATTAATCCGCCATTAGAGGTGTGTATTTGCATGCTTTAATTTCAAACACTCTTCTTTAATTACATATTTTTTTATTAGTGTTCTTGTTTAATCACGCGTATGCTCGCTTGAATTTCGATATGCAAAATCATGACGTTTAACTCAACATGTCCTAGTTTGTATTTTATGTAAAATTATGATATTTAACTCAACATGTCTTAGTTAGTATCTGTACCCAAACTAATTACCCCAACTTACTTTTCCTCATCTTCTCCCATTCGTCTTTCCCTTAATTAAGAAGTGGAATAGTTCAACCCTCTTACTCGAAAGGAAAATGTCAAAGTACCAAAAAAATGTCCTACATATAAACATTGGAATTGGTTATTTAGCTTTGGGTTCTTTCCTTAGATTAATTGAAACACCGTATACACACACACACATATAAGTGACCAACTAACGTGATGTATATATGTTTTATAAAATAATTAATTACAAGGTATAAATAAGTAGAAGTTTCTTGTTAAAAAAATTAAAATAGTTTCAAGCAGTTATATTGTTTTACCAAAAAAATTAAGAGCATATATGGTGTAATTAAAATTGTAAGAAAATTCAGTTTTCAAAATATTACTTCAATGAACGCTCCCAAATCTAGTCTAAATGTGACTATTTTAAGACAAATAGAGTATGCGACTTACCTTATACTTCCATATCTTCATGAACTTATAGAAGATGAAAAAGGGCGCGTAAAATTAAAAGGTGAAAAAAAAGAAGGGGAAAATGTAAAGCAAAGTGAAATTTGAAAGTAGCACAACATAACATGTATTAAGTGATAAACAAATTGGCATGACTGATCTAAATATATCTATTTATATCTTACATAACATGTACCCTCTGGATACAAATTACATTTTTCTATTATGTATTATTTGCAGTTTCTTTTATGCGATTCATATAAACGTGCCAATTATTCTACAAGGAAAAAGAACAAACTTCTAGGATGGACAACAACACCGGCACAATGGTAAGTAATAGTATAATTGAAGGGGGGAAAGAATTTATTTTTGATAAAAGGGCCATGGATCAAGATAGCAAACTGGTAAATGAAATCGATAAAATGCTAGACGAATTAGAGCCTCCTCCATCATCTGAACGTTGTATCTACCGAGTCCCCAAGGAACTTCGTAAAGTAAATGAAAAAGCCTACACCCCTCGTATTGTTTCGATAGGCCCTTTCCACCACAATAATGAAAATTTTGGATCCATGGAACAAGTAAAAAAAAGATACATGAAGAAATTTGTTCAAAGGAGTGGAAATTTCAGCTTAAAGAAATGTATTGATTTCGTGAAGAAAAGGGAAGCAAAAATCCGTGATTGTTATTCAGAGCCCATTAAGATGGATACCGATGAACTCGTGAAAATGATTTTGGTTGATAGTTGTTTCATTATTCAGTTTTTGATTTCATATCACAACAATTGGGAAGACAATGATGATCGTTCATTATCCTTAGAGCCAATGATGTGCGGCAACATTGCCCTCGACTTGATATTGCTTGAAAATCAAGTTCCTTTTTTTGTTTTGGAGGGGATATTTAGTCTAGCCAATTTTGCCTTTTCCGAGGCATGCTCCATTCTTGATCTAGCTCTCCACTTTCTTGATCATAATTGCAATCTCCCCTACATTATTGAAGAATTCAAAAAACATAACAATGAACACGATTTTCAATCCGTAAAGCATTTCACACATTTGGTTTTGATCCTTTATAGACCACCGCCTCAAGAACTGTCGCCGATGAGGAAAGAAAAATTCCAATGTTTACGTAGCTCAACGAACCTAACCAAGGTGGGAGTGACGTTTAGGAAAAAGAGTTCAAGTAAAAGGCTTGTTTGACATTACTTTTACTAATGAGGTGCTTGAGATCCCAAGCATCCCGTTGACTGATGATACAGAGATTCAAATCAGAAACTTGATGGCACTAGAGCTTTGTCGCTACCCAGAAAAAAGTTTTATAACTGATTACATTGTCTTCATCAACTGTCTTATCGACAATAAGAAGGATGTAGATTTACTTGTTCGTAAGAAAATCATAGTCAATTATCTTGGTGACAACAAAGTGGCAGCAGATCTCTTTAATAGTCTTTGTATTAACATACGATATGATATGAGCAATTTCTACTTCTATCAGGTTTGTAAACAGTTGAACGATTACTGTGAAGTCCGTCGCCACAAATTCAAGGCAATACTAAAACACGATTATTTCGACACTCCATGGAAAACTGCTTCCACTATAGCTGCAATTACGTTGCTTGTGCTTACTCTTATACAAAGTGTGTGTTCTATCATGTCCGTTGTCAATGGAAAATAAGCTTTTACACGTACGGATCCAGATTCTTTTAAAGGAGTAGAGTAGTAAATTAAATCTACTGGTGGTATTTTGAATATTGTATCTATCTTGTTTAGGCTTTTAGGCCTTAACAATATTGTTTATTCAAGTGATTTCGTGCCTTTTTTCTTGTTATGTATTTTCAACTCTGAAATATTAGATGTGTGTGATTGCAAGATTGTATTTAAGGGTACATGATTGTTTTGATCACCTCCCTTTGTGTTGACTATAATTATAATTTCAGCATGCATTCAATATTTGTAGGCCAATGCTTCGTTCAATACTTAATTAGTAGCCTTTTTTATTTTTTAATCTAAAAATTGAACATGGATATCCTTTTTGTTTTCTTGTCTAAATAAACCTTAGAGCGACCGTTTTAGACAAATATAACATCCAGATTAATTAAGAGTTGTTAATCTTTTGTCCATTAAAGTTCAATGCAAATATTATCTCTTAATCTTGTAAAAGAAAAACACCAATCAGAATATGCTCCGATTAATTAGAACTTAGAGGCAAAATACAAACAAGTATGGATTGAAAAAAAATAGTGTACCACACATGAAGCATAGATGATCTTGCAATAAAAGAATATTTAATCATGAAGATTAATACAAGTTCAATGGTAAAAAATGATAATGACCTTTTGCCCTTTTAACAGTTTTGACATCTAACTTTTTTTTTTCCAGTGAGTCGTGGTAATGAAATTTTAAATTACTGTTAATTAGGATCATACATTACCTTATGTTAAAAGGACTAATAGAAAATTCAATTAATTTACGAAAATCACCCTAAATTGTAAAAAAAAAATACCCCCAACTTTTAATGTAATTACACAAACCACTCCCAACTTTTTAATTTTATATTTTATATATTTGCAGATACTATCCTTTGACTAGAACCTTTCAATTTATTCCATTTTCGATTAAATTTTCTTATTTTGAATGGCAACTAGAAAAATCAAGCACGTTTGAATAAAAAAAAGGAACAAGCATGCACTCAGTGTTTTGTTATTTTCCTTTATGGTACATCAAAGTTGAAGGAAGTTTGTTCCGTGTGTTTGTTTAACTTAAAACAAGATTGCCGATACTCCACTTGCAATGAATGTCAAACTATATGCCTCTGATGGTTCTCTATTACCTAATCTTGCTTTATATTGACAACTTGTTGGCAGTCTCAACTAACTCACCATCACTAAACTATATATTAGCCATGCTATTCATATTGTGAGCCAATTCATGTCAGCATTACACTCTATTCATTTTGCTGATGTTCTATGCATCATTTGCCATCTCAAAGGGACCTTATTTCAAGGACTACATGTTTCTTCCACTTTTAGTCCGGTGTCATAAGGACATTACAACTCTGACTGAGCAAGTGATATTACTAATCGCAAATCTATGAAAGGATTATGTGTTTTTCTTAATATTCTCCCATCTCGTGGAAAAGTAAAAAAGAAATTGCGGTTACCCATTCTAGTGCTGAAGCTGAATATCGAGCCTTTGCTTATGCCATTTCAGAAATTTTTTGGCTATGCTAGTTACTTCGAGATATGGAAATTAATTTTTATTATCCTACATCTTTATTCTGTGACAATTAGAGTACCATTCAGATAGCCCATAATGATGTGTTTCATAAACGTACTAGGCATATTGAGGTTGACTGCCATTTTGTTCGATATAACTTCACTCAAGGAATTATTTAATTGCCATTATTGTCACCAGATCTTCAACTTGGTGATATATTTATCAAGACACATGTGACTACTTGATTTCATTTTCTGGTGTCCAAACTCAAAATGCCTTCCAAGCCTTCTTGAGTTCGAGAGGGGGTTTAATTGTTAATTACCATACTATTTATTTCATGTCGTTTCCTTATTGTATTGCATAAATTAGGCTAGATTAATTCTTTCCTTTTTATTTGTCCTGTATAAACCCTATAAATATAATTTTATCCCTACTAATGTATTCATTCAAATAATATACAATTTATCCATTTCTCTAGTCTTATATCATCATCAATTTCACCTACCTCTCTAATTTTATATACTTAATAAAACCAAATATATTCTCTCTTTTTTTTTCATTTTTTTGACGTTGCTTTATCCATCTGAAATCGAAAACCTAACATGGCTTCATTCCCATCAAAATGCCTTCTTGCTTTATATAATAGTGGATTGTAGGATTTGTATGTATAAAAACATGTTATTATGATATTAAATAGATGAACTCGAGCTACATAAATGCTCGGTTTTGGCTCGTTTTGTTTGAGTTTTAGGAATATAATGAGCATTCTAAAATTTTGAAAGAAAAAATTTCCTTGCATCTTTGGTGCCTTGCCAATACTTGGCTTGGATATGATTTATTCTTTCCTAGAACGTTGAATTATTTTTATTATTTAAGTGTTTATTATTAATAAGTATGAAAATTCATTTTATATATTTAATAGTATATAGAAGTAGTAGTAGTAGTAGTAGTAGTAGTAGTAGTAGTAGTAGTAGTAGTAATTATTATTATTATTATTATAAGAAAAATTATAATATTTTTTTTTCATCTGCTCAAATTTTCTTCTTAGCCGAGGACATTGCATTCTTCCTCCGCTCAGATTTATCTAGTCTCTTGTTCTCCGGTGCAAAGAAAATGTAGGCCAATTGCAAGAAAACAAAAGATAGTTAGCTGGAGTTGGTAAATGATTGGAATTTACAAGTACTAGGAACGCATAAAGAATGTACAGATTACCTTCATTAGGTTATGAAAGGCCTGATTCCTTGTGCTAATTTTTGTCATCCTTTCCAATTCTTTCTTATCGTCGAGGAGGATGGAGTGACTGAGAAGTGAGTATGCCACGCTAGCCGACATCAATGCGGACTTTTTCGCCAATAGAGGCTTGCCCTTGTGCATGAATTCTGGCCAGTGAATTTTTAAGTCCTCAAAATCTACAGCAAGCGTGATTTCGAGGGCAACTATCTTCTTGCCCTTGCTTCCCTTGATTGTAGCGGAGGAGTTATTGCCTTCCTCGATCATTTCCATTAAACGGTCATTGGTGGATAATTATCCCTTTTCAATAACGTTTTAGGAGGACGTTGAGGCCTCCTAGGAAACATTATTTGACTCAACTGCCAAGTGGCACTTCTTTGTATGCTTTTTGAGGTTTGGCTCTAGCGCAACCTTTGAATTTTTGGAAGAAGGTTTAGAGGAAGAGGGACCTTTATAGTCCATGTACATGTTCCAACTCAGATATTTCCCTTTTTCCCTTCGGCTGATGAAAGTGAGAATGGGCTCGTGGAGTTACTCGGTAAAGGTGATGGCCAAGCATTCGTGATCGAGTTCTGATGTAAGCTTTCTCTACTTGACTTAACTCGCACCAAGAGATGTCATTCACGTAATTTTGGATGTCTTCTATCATTTTCTCACTCATCGAATTTTTAAGTGATAAGGGATGCCCATCTTGTAATTGTTCTTTAAGTACGCCTTGAATTGGTTGTGTATTCGGTTGACTATTTTGTACTTGGTGAAGAGAACGTCTTTTTCTTCAAAGGATGGCTTTGGCATAATCCAAGTTTTGGAGAACCTAACTACAAAATCCTCCTCATCAACCCCGTCCTCCTAGTAAGGGTGTGCACGGTTCGGTTAACCGAACTGTGCTGCTTTATTGTCAACCGAACCGATCGAGTTGGTTTGTCAAAATTAATAACCGAGACATAACTGAAAAAGGAAGAAATCGGTCATTTGTGCCGGTTTCAGTTCGGTTTCGGTTTTAGTATAGGGATATTTTTTATGAATAATTTTATTTTTAAAACCCATTTAACTTGTTATGGAAACCTTATTTTCAAAAATCACAACATAAGATGTAATGGGGATGAATAATTCTAATTTCAAAACCTCTTTAACTCTAGTAGAAAAATAGGAGGAGATAATAAAAGTCTTTCATGTAATTTATATATCTCTGTTCGGTTTGGTTTTTGGCCGGTATTCTTGACCGAGAACTGCCAATCGAACTGATGGTAGTTGGTTCTTTAAGTAACAAACTGAAAACGAACCGCAAATTAATAAAGCTGTTGGTTTTGGTCCTGTTCGGGCCGGTTTTTTAGTTATTTTGCACACCCCTGCTTCCTGGTGAAGGACGATTATGTTCTCATATATTTGAGTAAATTGTGGGGCATTAATGGATGAGTAGACTGGGTGACTAAGTCACTACCACTATTGTGGTGTGCAAGTGCATTGATTTGATCAGCTTTAATAGTGACTCATGGAGGCCGACCGAAGACTTTGAAGGCACCAGAAGAAGAAGAAGAAGAAGAAGAAGAAAATCAAACAAGAAGAATAGAAAACAAGTGTTCAACATTTGTAATTGAATCAATTATAAAGTTAAGTGCCACATAAATCGAAGTATAGACTAAAGACAGATACTCGACGAGGAAATGGTTTATTAGTTGGATTGGGTTCAATGTCTTCGATCACGATTAGTGCATCTTCATTGACACCTTTATGGAAATCGGGTAGGGCGAGGATTAAATTAAGGGCATCATTTATAGTCTTAAGACTCCGGTCATAAGTCCCTTGCTAAGGAAATAATAATATTTTACATCGTCCAGGCCTAAAGGAAATCTAGAAAAAAATTGAAAAACTTACTTGTTCTAGAGTTTCTTGACTCTAAGATTAAAGAAGAAGATTTCGTCAAGGTATATGAGTTTCCTAGTAACAAAATTTCAAAGTTCAAGAGTTTGGCTAGAGTAAGAAATTAAAGGCGAAAATGTGATATTAAGGGGATGGTGCAACGGGAACTAAAGTGAAATAATGTGAAGCACATAATGCGTGGGACCCGCACAATATGCTCGCCCAATTTTGAACGCACGTCTTTGTTAGGTTTATGTTTTTAGTTGGCTTAATTCCGATTCCAAGAACACTTTCCGTTATAATTGTTTGAGTCGAATTGAAGATTTGAAAATCCAACAATTAACGGAAGCTTGCCGAACTTACCGGATTCATCGTACATAATTCAAAACCTAAGGTAAGTTGAGTTTATGGTTTGATTCAAAATATAGGTGATATTTGAGCTTAAAATTTGTATTTAAAAAGTTTTTGAGTCAAATCTATTTTTTAGTATTTTTACTGAGTTTTGTCATAATTCGAAAAAGTTCAGTCGACACAAATTATTGAGAAAACTTATTCTTTTCATATCTAACAGATTCTATAAAGTTGCTTCTAAAATTTGAATCGAATAAGTGTCCAAATAAATTTAATACGGCAAAATAAAATAAAAGGAAAATTAAAATAAAAAGGTTTAATTTAATTAATTTAAAAAGGAAAAGGTTGAAAAGTCAAAAATTTATTTATTTGTTACAGTCCACGTGCCCAGCTCCCTTAATTCAATTATACACAAACAAGCTTAATGGGCCAAGCCCATTCACATGCTCCTGTTACACGCGTAGAACAATTAAGGTGGACCGGTACACCTTTTGCTGATGTCTACCGATCCGGCAGTTAATTATGGCGTGGAATTACGATCTAAGTTTTTGTACCGGTACTCATATTTATGACCTGTACCGGTTTAGTTATAATTTTTGGAGCACCATTTTTTATCGTAAAAAATTATTTTTTAATATTTTTAATTTATTTTAAAAAGGACTTTGATTCTATATTTTTTTTATAAATATAACCATTGATTTGGGTCAAAAATACATGATTCTAGAGAGATTTTTTAGAGAGAACATATCTAAACGCTATAATCAATCTTTGAGAGTTTTGAAACACCATCTAGATTTTGTATACATGCCATAGGAGATTATATTGTTCTTCAATTTTAAGAACTAGAGTTCCAAACGTTCACGGGTCCTGCGGGAGTGTCTTTAGTTGCAATTGAAGACGAGTTGAGCGAAGTGGCTAATGCGATAAGGGAAATCGCAGACGGTAGTGAAGGATTGTGATCAAGTACGTGGAAGGAGGCAACGGGTAAACAAAAAAAGCGGGAAGCGCTACGCCAAGCCAGTTGCGATTGGATTCTACGTTCAAGGGATTGACGGGGCTGTTGCGTAAATTGTGGGGAAGCAATTTTTGTAAGTCATCGAGTCACTAATTCTGTTTTGATCATAGTGAAGCATTGTCGGTTAGTCCGGATGATTAGTCATATGCAAGTAGGGATACCTTATAAATTTCTGGTGCTGTGTGATTGCTTTTTGTGTGCTTGTTTGATATAATTGTTAGATAACACAACACAGGTTTCGACAGTTAAATTGGTTAGACCTAGGGTTTTAATTCCGCTTATCAAATATAAATTATTTTTGATAAAAACCTTAAAATCAACCTAGGCAATACGATCCACCTAACTTGTTAGTTTTATCACATCTAGCCAATAAGAATATAGACATCTGGCCAAGTACAAAGTCACAACTATAAGACTTATATCTTCTTAAGGAAGCCATAACCATTTGAAATTCTTTGATCAATGGATAACTACAAGTACAATTCCTTTATTACCTTAGAATAGTGCCCAAGTTTACCTTTTATTGTAATTTCCATACCCCACCAACCTTAATGTAACTCTATTATATACATATAAATAGGAAGGGAAACCCATAGCTGGGGACATTTAATTCAATACACTTCTTTCTACACTCACTATGACGTATTCTACTTTTTCCTCTAGAAAAAAACCCTAATTTACTGTAATTATATTGGGCTTTTCAAGCTTTTATGCTAATATAATCAACCCACACACACAAGGGAAGATGTATGGCTGGCCGGATTGGGATTAAAGTTACCGGAGGAACCTATCAATAAACAAATCTGGTCTTCCTCCTATTTCTGCTTTAAACAAACCCAAATATTTATTTATATGTCGGAGGTTACCTAAAAAGAATCTACTATATTCATTACCTTAATAAGATTTGATTCCCACTAAAATTGTTGCCTCAAGACCTACTATTGATCTTTTAAAAATATACGAACCAAAAAGGTGTAAAATTATTAGTTTTACACCAATATAACGTGAACCCTCCTATATATATATATATACTTATATCCATATATATCATCTTCCTTCATCATCTTCGATTGCCATCATTGACTTTGTCTCCGGCCACCATCTCCAACTGTCACATTCACCACCACCATCTTCACGCCGTTCTTTCTCTAAGCCCTCCCATTTTCTCTCTCATCCTCACCAAGCCACCACCATCTCAACTCCTTTTTCTAAACCCTTCGGTGTTGTTTGGTCGGGTTTTTAAAAATTAGTTTGGTAGGGTTTTTTTTTAAAAAAATATCTATTTGATTCACCCATTTTAAAAACATCGTTCAAGTAAAAATAATCTGTTTTGTTTATTTTTTTTCTTTTGTATTTTAAAAAACTTTAAGAAATGAATAAAAAAGAAATATTTTATTTTTGTAAATTATAAAAATAGTGTACTGTATACAAATAGAATTGAAAAATAGTTTTAAAAAACTATACTTAAAAGTAAATTTTAAACTCAGAGCAAACAAAACCTTCCCCCTTCTAAACCATCCCCAGTATCAAACCCCTTTCTCTCCAATCCCCACCATTAAACACCCATTTCTATATGGGTTATTTTATTTCTATCCGCAAAATCTTGCAGTTAATTCAAGTTGTTAAGTGAATCCATGTTACTTATTAAATTAATCCGCGAGCGTGGATATACATACAAAGAAATATTATTGATTTAATTTTTATAAATATTATTGTATTAATAATTTAATACTAAAATATCCACCAAAGAAACAACTACATCAACTCTAATTAAATAAATAAAATTATTACATTGTAAAAAGTCATTACTTCTAGGTTAGCATGAAAAAAAAACCCAACATCAAAGCAAATAGTCCTCTGTCTCCTCTGTCACATCGATCTTTGGGCTCAATCTCCATTTCCGGCGTGAAGCTCCCTTTTTCGACGGGACTTTGCCTCTCTATTTTCGATGTAATACAATTATTATTTTAGGACAACAACATAGTAAATATGATTATGTTATTCACCCCACCTTATTCTCAAAAGCCAAATATCTACTTAATTCTCTGTTTTAACTTTCAAATTATTAGATTTAGTCTAGGGATGAAGTTAGTGAGAAAGAAATTAAAAATAAAATTGTACGAGCATGGGGGTTGATTGGTAAGCATAATTTTACTTTGAAAACTATATGGCCCACGACTATCACTATATGTCCACCGAAATTACCCACAAGAATCTACACCTCCACGGTTAAAAAAGATGGAAAGCGAGGGAATGCTACCACTGTCACCATGACCATCGATCACAAAGCCATTTAAACCCGTGCTCTATGTACATATATATGTATATATATGTTGTGCTAAGATATTACTAGAATAAACCTTAACACAAGCGTAGAATCGACCGGATAATTTTGTGTACAATAATTAAAAAAACAAACACCACTAATATTCAAGCAATATGAAAAACAATAGATTAATGAAGAAAACAACCAACCAAACACGCAAGCAATTAGATGATATCGGCAAAACAACCACTAATCTACCAGGTAATAACTATTATTCATGAGACCAAATCTGAGTACAATGCGCAAAGCAAACTCTAGCCACCAATTAGAGCTCTTAATATTATCTCTCAAACTCACTACTCTATCTAGTAAACAATACAATACAACTCACAAATAAAACCCATAACAAGGGTTCTATTTATAGGATATAAATCCAATAGGTTTAGGATTACACAAAGCCAAAACCTACTAAAAATAGGATAATACAAATCCAACTAGGAATTGGACAATAGAAAGCTAATTAGGAATTTGACAATATATATATATATATAATCAAATAGGAATAGGATTCTTATATAGAGCCAAATCTTCAATTAGGAATTTGACTTTTGATCCAACTAAAAGACATCAATTGTGTACATGGCGTGTTTACATAGCATGACTCAAATCATTAATTTAAATTCTTCCATTGCTGTGCAAAATTTTATGGATTCATGGAACCCTAAAATATAGGTCATATATATATATAAACATATTTAAAAGGTACAACTAAATTCATGAGTTGAAACAGCATGTTAAATACTGGTGGATTCAATTGATCTTATATTCTTGATTAAATTTTTAACGATTTATTTACTTCTTTTCTTTTTGACAAGTTTTTTGAAGACTTATCCCATTGCGATGCAAGAACATATTTGCTGTGGTGAATGAAAAACTTAAGGGAAAGGGTTCAGTGGCAGTAGAAGAACTTCGTTGAGGGGAGGGGAGTGTTGTGCTAAGATACCGCTAGAGCAAGCCTTAACACAAGCGTAGGATCGACCAAACAATTATGCGTACAATAATTAAAGAAACAAGCGCCACTGATATTCAAGCAATACGAAAAACAAGAGATTAAAAAAGAAAACAACTAACCAAGCACGCAAGCAATTAGGTAGTATCCACAAAACCGCCACTAATCCACCGGGTGATAGCTATTATTGATTAGTCCAATTCCGAGTACAACGCGCAAAGCAAACCCTAGCCGCCAATTAGAGCTCTCAATATTATCTCTCAAATATACTCTCTAATTTAGCTAGTAAATAATACTACAAAACTCATGAATAAAACCTATGACAAAGGGTCTATTTATAAGTATAAATCCTATGGGTCTAGGATTGCACAAAGTCAAAACCTACTAGAAATTGGATAATACAAATCCAACTAGGATTTGGACAATACAACGCTAGTTAAGAATTGGACAATATAAAATTTAATAGGAATACGATTCCTATACAGAGCCAAATCTTCAATTCTCTACCTTGACGATGTTCCACAAGACCCCAATGCACCCACCATGATCAATTCATCGAATAAGACCCTATCCCCCATGCCGGTCCTTTAGGACCCCCCCCCAAGGGGCATCAACACCGAAGGACATTGACCAACGTCAAGCAATGCTCAAACTTGGCCAACAGGATAACCTTTGTTAACATATCTGTCGAATTATCTTTGGTGCTTTTCTTAATCAGATTTTTAACATTGTTTTCAATAATTCCCCGGATGAAGTGATATCGGATATCAGTATGCTTGGTTCTTCCATGATGAACTTGATTCTTTGCCAAGTGAATTGCACTTTGACTGTCACAGTGCACCACCACTTTTTCGACTTCAAACCGAGATCACTAACTTAACCACGGAGCCAGACAGCCTCCTTGACCACCTCCGTTATAGTAATATATTCCGCCTCCATGGTAGACAACGCTACCAAACTTTGAATCATCGACCTTCAACTCAACGAACCACTACCCAATGTAAACATATAACCTGTAGTTGATCTTCGCTTGTCTAGGTAGCCGGCGTAATTCGAATCCATAAAACCTTAAATAGTTGACATTTTGGATCTTTTTCAAATACCAACCCTTTGTCCATCGTACCCCATAGATATCGTAGAACCCACTTAACAACTTGCCAATGCGATTTTCTAGGGTTTGCCATATACCTACTAACAATGCTCGTGGCTTGAGCAATATTCGGTCGAGTGCATATAATGACATACATCAAACTCCCAACCGCACTTGCATAAGGAACTTGAGCCATGTACTCCACCTCTGCCTCGGAGCTAGGAGCCATCGTTGTCGAGAGTTTGAAGTGCGGTGCTAACGGGACACTCACCAGTTTTGAGTTTTTCATCCCGAATCGAGCAACCACTTTCTCAAGGTATTGCCTTTGTGTAAGACACAATCATCTTATCTTCCTATCTCGCACGATCTTCATCCCCAAAAATTTTTGCGCTCCACCCAAATCTTTCATCTCAAACTCCTTGCTTAATAGAACTTTCAATACGTCGATCTCTACCAAGCTCTGGGAAGTAATGAGCATATCGTTAACCTATAGGAGTAAATAGATGAAATTGCCAGATTCGAGCGTTTTAAAGTAAACAGAATGATCAAATTTGCTCCGAGTAAACTTCTATGCAATCATGAACGTGTCAAACATTTTGTACAATTGCCGCGGGGACAAATTTATTCCGTACAATGACTTTCGAAGTTTGCACACACTATTTTTCTTACCAACAATTTTAAATCCCTCTGGCTGAGAGATATAGATCTCTTCCTCTAGGTCCCCATGCAAGAACAGAGTTTTGACATTGAGTTGTTCAAGTTTGAGATCAAATTGCGCCACTATAGACAACAATGCCCGGATCGAGGTGTGCTTCACAACCGGAGAGAACACTTTATTATAATACATCCCTTCCTTTTGCACATAAGCCTTGGCTACCAACCTTGCCTTGAAACGAATACCGGACCCTAGAGCCCCATCTTTCTTAGTGAAAACCCACTTGCACCTGATAGGTTTCTTCCCCTTCGGCAAATTGCATAGTTCCCAAGTTCGATTTTTTGGGAGAGACTCTATCTTATCCTCCATAGCCGCTTTTCACTTCGCATTCTTGCTAGAATCCATAGCTTCCCAATACAAAGTCGGCTTATTCTTGTAACCTACTAATGCGTACACCACCATGTCTTCATACCCATATCGAATCGGTGCATGTCGAGCCCTAGGCTCCATTCCACTAGCCAAAAACGGTATTGTTTGTTGTTGACCTGATTCCATTGTTAGAATCTCCGAATCCTCGCCGGGAGTCATCTTTTCCTCGTTGGACTCCTCCACCCAATCCGTAACCCAAGTATTAACCAAAGTAGTCATTTCCATTTCCATGACTATCTCGTTTGTCTTGTTCTCCATTTTAATCGGGATTGGAGAACCACCGTTTGTCGGCGAAGTCATCTTGAGTATAGACGCCTCGTCAAATGTCACATCCTTGCTAATCACGATCTTCTTACTTTGAAGACACCATAATTTGTAACCTTTGACCCCATCACAAGAGCCTAACAATATTGCCTTACGAGCCCTAAGGTCAATTTTTTCATCATAAAAATGATAATAAGCCGGACAGTAAAAAACATAGATGTTATCGTAACTAGCATGAAATTCAGTCCACACCTCCATAGGTGTTTTGTATTCAACTCTTGAGCATGGAAAACGACTAACCAAGAACATAGCATAGGATAGGGTTTCGGCCTAAACCTGCTTGTCCAAATTTTTATTAGAAAGCATACACCGCATCTTTTCAAGGAGCATACGATTGATCCTCTTTGCTATCCCTGAAGTGGCGAACGATACCTTCCCATTGGCAAAAATCCTTAAAATGATCACAAGTGTACTCCCACTTTAAGTACACATCAAAAACCTGGTCCTTACGATTCATGAGATAAACCCAAGTTCTCCTTAAGTAATCATCAACAAAAGTCACAAAGTAATGATTTCGACCCAAGGATTGAGTCTTTGTCGGCCCCCAGACATCCGTGTGCACATAATCAAGTGCACCTTTAGTGCAATGTACCGTTGTTCCAAAATTTACCCGAGTCTATGTCCCAAGCACATAATGCTAACAAAACTCTAGTTTGCATCTTTTCGCACCCTCAAGTAGCCCTTGCTTACTTAACACCGTCATAGCCTTCTCTCTAGCATGACCCAATCGCATATGCCATAACCTCGTCATGTCAGTCTCTTCAGTCATAACCGAAGCAAACCCAGTCACTGTGCAACCTTGAAGAAAATAAGGATTACCCTTATTCTTTGCTCGCATCACAACCATAGCCCTAGAGATAACTTTTAAGTTTTCACCCTCGAGTATTACACAATACCCATTTGAATCAAGAGCCCCTAAAGAGATCAAATTCTTCTTCAGATCAGGAACATACTGAACATCACCAAGAGTACGTACCACCCCGTCGTGCATCTTTAGCCGAATCGCACCAATCTCCATCGTTTTACACGCATGGTCGTTACTCATCAAAACCTTGCCCCCCCATCAACCTCGGTGAAGGTATGGAACAATTCCCGATTTGGGCACATGTGATATAAGCACCTGGTATCCAAGATCCACTTGCTCGAAAAGCTAACTCGTGAAGTCACAACCAATATACTCTCGAAGTCCTCATCTTTCAGTGTCGTTACCGCGTTCGCGTTTTTCACCGCACCTTTATTCTCTCCATCGCCATTAGTTCTATTTAGACACTCCCGACGCACGTGTCCAGGTTTTCTGCACGTGTGACAAATTATCTTACTCTTATCAGTCCGTCCCTGAGATTTTGACCACGAATTACCACGGTTTCCTCACTTTTTCTCATCGCTTCTCCCTCTAGTGAATAGGACATCTGAGTTGAATTATCCTCTCTCCTTCAAGCATTTTTCATTAGCCAAGATGGCAGACGACCAACTTGTAGGTCACCTTTTCCTTCCCATGAATAAGTGTAGTTGTTAGATGATCATAGGATTCCGGGAACGAATTAAGAAACAAAATCGCCTTGTCCTCATCATCAATCTCGACGTCTAACCCAAGTAAATATGAGATTATCTTGGTGAACCTGTCGAGATGATCGTTCATGGATGTACCGCTCAAAAATTCATACTGGAATAGCTTATTCTTCAAGTACAGATGATTCTCAATACTATTCATCATATACTGATCCTCGAGCTTCCTCCAAATTATCGAGGCAGATGTTTCACACATCACACAGTACATCATGTTTGAAGCAAGATGTAAATGAATTGTATTACATACCTGCTTATCATACTCAACCCAATCGGTATCGGACCACTCATCGGGATTAGCTTTATTTTCTAATAATGCTATGTGCAAACCTAGTTAGATAAGGATGTTGCACATCTGGCATTGCCACATCACAAAATTCGTCTTCTTCCCATTAAATCTCTCTCTGTCAAATTTAACAGCAGCCGTCACCTTAGGAGCAAACGCCCCCGTCAAAGGTGGTTTATCTACCGCCTTGGTACTCCCTTTCGGTCTATCAACGGTTGTGAACACCTCATTTTGTGACCACCGCAAGAATTTTGAACTCTAAAAAAATGAGCACACATGCATACACAAGCATTCTTAGATGCATACATAATATATACATGTAATATAGGTCAAAGAAGGAAGCCGAAAGGACACCCGGATGAGAAGTTACGAAAATTACCAGAAGTCGCAGGAATCAAAAACCTTCAAAACTCCAAGAAACTTGTGCAAGGAGAATTACCCATTTATGATCATCCTCAAACTTTGAGGGTTATTACAAATTGCAACAAGGAGAAACATACTAAAAAATCAACTCAATCCAACGGCCGGATCTTTGAGAATTTAGAAAACTGATAGTTAACTTCGGATAATCAAAAGATGACCTTCCTGAAGTCCAAATATGCTTAAATTTGGTCAATAGATAGGGTATATAGTGGGGAACAACATAATAAAAAATTAGATCGGTCTAATAATCTATTTGACAAAAATTAAAGAAATTGCGTATGAACACACTCATTAGAGGGTATGTCCTCGCGACACACAGCCGTGTGTGTCGTGGGCCCACAAGCCTTTGGGGCTTGTGTCTGTGGACTAACCCTTCCTAGCCAATTTTTTGTTTTTTCTCGTTTTGATACTTTTCGACCTCCAAAAATCATGAAATTTTGTGGAGAGTTAAAAAATGTTACTGGGAATAACATATTAAAAAATTAGCTCGATCCGACGGTCGGATCTTCATGAATTTGTCTTAGAAAATCAAACATATGCCTTCCCGATGTCCAAAAATTCTAAAATTTGGACAGTAAGTAGGTCTTAACATGTAAAAAAATTGGATTAATTCGATGTTTTGTTTAACCGAAATTGAAAAATTATCACACGTTCAAATTAGGGGTTTGTCCGCGGACACACCCTTTGGAATGGTGCCTGTAGAAAGGGCTTTGGAATGGTGCCTGTAGAATGGTGTGAATGCCTCATTTTTTGACCATCGCAAGAATCCCGAACTCTAAGAAGATGAACATGTATACATACACAAGCATTCATAGATGCATACATATGCTTTACATGTGTTACAGGTCAAAGAACGAGTCGAAAGAGCATTCAAATTGAGACTTATGAGAATTATCGGAAATTGCCGAGACCGAGAACCATCAAATGGCCTAATAAGATGAAAATGATAATTCCTAATCCCTGATCATCCTCCAATTTTTAAGTTTATTAGGTGATTCCAAAAGGAGCATCATACTCAAAAATCAACTCGTTCCGTAAGCCGGATCTCCAGGAATTCAGAAAACCGGGAGCTTGCTTCCGGTATTTGAACGGAGACCTTCCCGAAGTCCAAATAATCTCAAAATTGGTCAGGAGATAGGATATATTATGAGGAGATACATTTCAAAAAATCAAATTGATCCGATAAACCGTCGTAGATGGGCACCATTTGTCCATAAGACAAATGCCTGGCCTCTATCTTGTGGATAGATGCACAAGGTTTTTTCATTTGATGGATTTTATGATCTCCTAAAATCATGAAATTTTGTGTAGACCTAGGGAATAATACCAGGAGAAACTTTTTAAAAAATTAGCTTATTCCGATTGCCGGATCTCCAGGAATTCAAAATACGGGGAATTAAGCTTGAAAAATCAAACAAAGGCCTTTCCGATGTCAAACAATTTTGAAAATTTTTTAGTAGATGTTTTTTATCATAGGGAACAACATATCAAAAAATCAGGTAAATCCAATGTACCGTTTGGCCGGAATCATGAAAATCTTCGGGGAAGAGTAACATTTGTCGTGTGGACAGATGCTCTCTCTCTCTCTCTCTGTCTCTCCTCCAGCTATAAATAGACCCATATTTCTCCACTTTTGAGGCATGATTCAAGGCTGAAACTTCGGGAAAGGTGCTCCCAAAACATATATTTTCATTTTTAAAGACCTCAGAAAATTTTCGTCGCAATCTGAATTAATTTTTTATCATTGTTATTTTCAATTAATTGCTTCTAGACACTGCTATTCATCTCCAAATCAGTCAAATTTTAGATTTGAGCTTTATTTCCAATATCAAAATTTTAGAATGAGTTAAAATAATTTTTGGATATAAATTTTTATCAGTTAATTGTTGGGTTATTAGTCTCAATCTGTTAAACAATTAATTAATTTATGTATCCAACAATTCATCTCCGAATCAGCCCAAATTTTATATTTGAGTTTCATTTTCAAAACTAAAGGTGTGTAATGAGTTAAAATCATTTTTGAACATAAAGTTTTGTCAATTAATTATCAATTTATCAGTCTTAATCCACTGAGGAATGAATTAGCAGTTGTGTCCAGTTTAACCTATAAATTGCGATACCTAGCTAAATATCCAACATGAGATTTTTGAATTCGTCAAATGCCAATTTAATAAATTGAATTGTAATAAATTATTTGACGAAGAAATCTCAAGGATTACCGAATATTCAATTTCAAATAGAATTAGCTTCCGAAAAGTCCTGTATTTTGCTAAAAGCACTTGTTTTATTATTTATCATTCTCAAAAATCATTTTTAAATTACACACATACATTGATTTCTAAAAATCATCAGGGCAAAATACGAAGCATATGTCTTCAATCCCCACCCTAAAATCCCAGTTTTTTAAAATTATGGACTGATATGTGATAATATTAGTAAACATGCGAATATTTGATTAGTAACTACACTCATATTCTATTTAAGAGACTAAAAGGGCGAATTGAGTGCCTAACGCCTTCCCAATTCGTAACTTAGTCTCCGAACCTTCAAAAAATCTTGTTTCGCAATAATTGTGTTTAAGAAGCCGTTTAATTCATAAATGTTCCTCTTTTACATAAAATTTTATTTGTTAAGGAAAATAAACTTGCGACTCTAAATTTTTTCTATAAATCGTCATATTTTATAAAAATAAATTTATTTTCCCAAATTAGCTAAAAAATCACAAGAATCTCCACCATGGGATTCGACGTCGAAAAACATGGGTTCTCACAAAAGGGCTTTGGAATGGTGTATGTAGAAAGGGCTTTGGATTCATGCCTGTAAAAAGGGCTTTGAAATAGTGCTTGTAGAAAGGGCTTGGAACTTGCTTGTAGAAAGGGTTTGAAATTTTCCTGTAGAAAGGGTTTTGGTTCATGCCTGTAGAAAGGGCTTTAATTCATGCCTGTAGAAAGGGCTTGGGATTTGTCTTATCGTGCCTATGCAGAGGGCTTGTTATCTCATTGTGCCTCTACAGAGGGCTTATTGTTTCATTGTGCCTCCACAGAGTGCTCGTAATCTCATCGTGCCTCCGCAAAGGGTTTCTCAACTCATCGTGCCTCCGCAGAGGGCTTGTCTTCTCATCATGCCTTCGGAGAGGGCTTGTCATCTCATTGTACCTCCGCAGAAAACTTCTAAACTCATTGTGCCTCCACAGAGGGCTTGTCTTCTCATCGCACTATTGTTTTGAAAACTTGGTTTTGAAAAGGTCGTGAATCTTTAAGTTGCGTGATTTGTGAAGTATGTTACGCTACTTGAAATTATCTATCTGCAGATGTATGCATGAAAGATCGACTATTTTTCGAGAATATAGCAACACTGAAAAGGTAAATATTAATTTCTAGTCAATAGGTGAGTGAGAAGGTGATAAGAAAAATGGCGTGCTTCTGTCTTGGGATTTTGCTGACCTTGCATCATGCTTCGTCTTGACAAGTTTCTCTCTGCTTCTTGCTTCTTAGGTCTATCAAAGTATGTGCGCATTGCTGCCTTTGCTCATATCCTTAGCCTCAGGAAGATTACTGATGTTCTGCATTTTCATGAGTGGGTGTGTATTATCCGAGAGCCTTTAGTTGCTAACTAACTAATTTCATTGGCTTGATTCTAGTTTCAGAGGTAGGATTTTAAAAATTAAATTTTTATTAAATTTTGAATTTTTTATTTTAAGTTATAGCATTTTTAGTATAGACAAAATTATTAGTTTGTGAGAGTTTATTCTATGTATATTATTGGTGTAAGTGTTTTAACTTTGATGTGACATCTTGATGTGTGTATAAAACTCATCCAAGGGTGTAGAACTAATCTACACCATAACATGTGTATTTTAACCGTTAGATCCTTATACTTTTTAAGTCAAACTTGAAATTTTATAATATAGACGTTCCTTATCACATACATGATGGCAAAATAATTTATCATTTTATTTAATGAATTTTATTCTTGTAAATATAGAAATAAAATAATAACTAAATAGAAAACATATTATTTATATGTTGCTCCTTGGTCATAAAAATTGTGAAAAATCATTGCATGTATTTAATAATAATAATAATAATAATAATAACAACAACAACAACAACAACAACAACAACAACAACAACAACAAAAAGAAAAAGAAAAAGAAAAAAAATTAATAACATTTTTTTTCTTTTAAAAAGAATATAAATGAAAAACAAAAGTTGTTTTGGTTAGTAGAAGGGATATTTTGGTCTTAAGATGAAATTTTATGAGAAAAATTAAAAGAGAATATTTAGAGTGATCATCTATTTAAGCGGGAGAACTTTGAAGAAATACTCTTTTCCTAGAATGATACATTCTTAACCCAAAACTTGAATCAAACATCTGAATTCTTCTGGAATGGAATGTAGCATTCCGTGAATAATTTAAAACTTGAACCAAATTTTCCTAATTATATACCTATAAATAGAAAAGGGAATTGAAGGATAGTTACAAGGGTACTGCCGGAATAGAGGAACCTACATTACCTTACAACAAAAATCCTTACCTTACTTCTATGTTTATAAATAAAAAAGGAAAGGCTCATTACAAGATATGTTATGTGGAAACCCAAATTTTTTGGCACCCACAGATGTCTATTATTGGTTATGACCAAACATATTAAGATTTAGACGACGTTTGATAAAAAAACTAAAAATTTAACTAAAGACTGTAACTGAAAAAACTGTTTCGTTCTGAAAACTGTATCTAAAAATATGTTATTTATTTGAATATAACACATTTGAAAATTGAATTTTTTTAGTATGACAATTTTTCCCTTATTAGTTTATTTGGATCACATGATTCTTGGTACCAAGAGGGTAAAATAGGTATTTTACACTCTTTAAAATTAAGTTTTCATTTTAAAGTGGTGAATTTACTGCTAAAAACTTTTGATGAAAATTTTTAGTTTTAAGTGAAAAATATTAAGTTTTGAAATTTAAGATTTGGTTAACAAACAATTTTGAAACCACTTAAATATGAAAACTATAAGTTTTCCAGTTTTAAGTAGTGCAAACAAACAAGCGCTTAATGTCTAATTAATATTGCAGACTTTTAATTTTTAATTAATATAGAATAAATATTTTCAACCAATTAATAAAAGTGCAAGTGTTTTTGTAGAAGAATTACAATGGCTTACAAAAAAAATTATATTTTTTTGTAAGAATCCAAATAAAAATAAACTATATAATTGATATCTATATATTAATTTATAGTATTTTATATTAGAATCCTAATATCAGTCTACAGACCAAATAGAGTATGATCTAATGACTAATTAATGGTGAGTACAGAATATTTAATAATTATAATAGAATAAATATTCCTAACCGATTGATAAAAAGTTCAAATCCACCCCATCACTTACAATTTATAACTAGTATAGAACTATAGATAGATATGTAGATTTTTTCAATACAATTATAAGTAATTTTTTTTTTCCAAAAAGTTTGCTAAGAAATCTAATATAATTCATGGTATTTGGCGCGCAAATTTTCCCGGTTCAATTTACGGGGATAATGCTTGCCTAATTTTTAGGCCATTATTATATTTACCTTTTACTTCATGATATATATCTTCCTCTTCCTCCGGTACGAATCGTTAAATTTATCTCCGTTGAAACGAACCCTAAAGGTATGAAAATTTTATACTCTGCGTATATGACATATATAGATATACTACATATATATACACACGCGTGCACACATACATATATATACATACATATATATTAATTTATGCAAAATACACCCTAATTGCCATTGTTAATTTTTATTTATTTTTTTTGCATCTTATTTCTATAGTTGCCTTCGAAAATTGGATTATACACAGTATGATTTCTACTCTCTAAAACTTTCATACTTTGAATGTATGTGTTGTTGTAGATATGTAACTCTGTTCCACCTACTTATTTCAATGGGTTCTTAGAAGGATGGCCTTTCGTGTTCTTTTTCGTGTACCACTTTTTCTTCTTCTTCTTCTTCTTCTTCTTCTTCTTCTTCTTCTTCTTCTTCTTCTTCAATGTCAGTGTACGAAATTGAATGTAACCAGAACTTTTCCAAATCTCTTCCCGAAAAAGCTTAAAAAATTTCCTTGTGTAAATTTTAGCAATTTGTTTGTCCATTACAAAGTTTGTTTTCCAAATAGGCTGCTCGTTAACAAGCCTGTTGCAGTAATTAATTAGGCAACCAAGTCAATTTGAAAGCTAGATTCCTTATGCCAAAGACATGCATTGATGCAAGGAAAAACTCGAGTGTGTAGTAGTCGATATACAAAATTTATTTGTTATTAGTTATAGTTATAAAATTGAAATATTATGAATATTGGCCTTGTGCATCATCTATTAAAATGAACTTGGGCTAAGATTCAACACATGTATATTTGCAGGAACCAATTAATACTATAATAGGTACTTTTCTGGGTCTAGTCTCATGTAATGACTTGACCCATTTTCATTCATCCTAGCTCTTTTAAAACAGGTTAGTGATATTATTTGTGCAAAAATTGTAGTTTATAATATCTCATAACATGAATTACAGTAAATCTGATTCTAAGCTATTTATACATTAATCAATCCATATTTCTTATCCAATTGGTGTTCCCCTCCAAGTGCAGGTTCTTACTCGTTTTTCACTCCACCCTGCTCCAATTATATATTCAGCAAACAAACAAAACCTGCACTCTTGAACATTTTTAGTAATTTCTTAGGGAAAAAGACCAACTTGAAAACTCCGACTCCTTGTAAAAATAATCAATATATCAATGTTTAATTAAATGCACATGAATATCAGTTTCTTATGACCATTGATTCCCATTTTTTTTGATTCATAATATCTATACATCTATTTCTTATCTACGTTGAGAACTAATGAGCAGTCCATATCCTTCTTAACTTCTCGTTTTCTTCTAATATTTATAGCAGCATTTCCCCATATATAATCCAATTCAACAATTTTCCCATATTCCAATTCCTTGTTGGACTCAATTTCATGCACAAGATTATATATCTCTAAATCAATATCACTGAGAGTAGCACTATAAGAAGACAAGCAAAATAAGCAATTCTCTAGAATTTATCCCCATATCATCCTTTTCAAAATCTGAACTGCTATGTTGAGAACTTCCCCTTAGATGTGAAAAGCACATTTCGGAGCAGCCTAGCCATTAATTCGTTATGTGCATTCTCCTTCATTAAAGCCTTCTGAATTTGAAGGGAACTTTTTAACAATTACATGCCAAGTTCGTACCAATATGTTTAGAAACCGTATTCCTGCTGGGCACTCTTTGTTAGATCTCACTTCTGAATAACTCTGGTTTTTATCTCCATTTACTTTTATTTCCTCGTTAGGAAATACAAGCATCCTACAAACACATATCTTTGCAGCAGCTTTAGTTATAGGGTTCAAACAGTGATTACTAGAATAAGCGACAATTTCACAATATTCACAGTCAAGCAGGTCATCATCTGGACCTGAAAACGGACAAATAAAATAAAAAATCTTCAACCATTTCTTCAGTTTCATTGGCACCGCGCTCAAAGTAAAATAGTACCACAACATTAGAACTAATTTTCCAAGAAGACTGTTGTTGACAAAATCAATAAGCTCGTCCAAAGATGAAGGTAGTACTATAGCAGATTCTTCTTGAAACATGTCACTCGAAACATAAGACTTCTAGTTAGGGAAACCAAATAAGAGGACTCGAGAATAGAAAGGGGATATGTATGTCAGATGCTTGTAATAGATCTTTATTTATTTCCTTATAGAGGTTATGTAATTAGTAGATATATCAACAAAGAATGGTCTATATACAAAGTACCCACCATAGAGAATGGTGCAAAGTACCTACCATTCCGCTTCTCTATGTATTTATAAATTGGTGTTAGTCTTACACTTATTAAGTTACAAAAGTCTAATATATAAGCCTTCAAAATACCATAGAAATTTTGACCATACAACTTAATTGACCCCAATTTAATATGTTCAACTATGTCCATGTGTTGCTTGTTTAAATAAAATAAAAAATATGTCTTTGTAATAATGTGTTGTACTGCTCATGCTCCAGTTTCTGGTATAAAAAATAGATTGATTCTTGTTGTTAAGAAACATATATGACATTCAGAATTCTGATGTTACGTTAAAATTGTTATAGAATTACGAAATTGAGAGATGGCCCCCGGTGGAGGTAGAAGCAGAGCTAAGGGAAGAGTGTCATCCACTACTTCAACTCCACGACCACAGATAACTCAATCATCCGATGATTGCATAGCATCAAATACTATTGATGGTATAAATATATTAATCAAATTACTTTAATATTTTTCACGTTAATTAATAAATTTTTATTTGTTTATTTTAGCCTCAAGTTGTTTAAGAAATGTTCGTGGGAAAACACGGTATTTAGCAGCAGAACGTGACGTCACCAAAGTCACGTCGCAGCTCAAACCCGTCGGCATAGGTATTGCTATTTTTGGGTTTATGTTTGCGTAAATCGTTGACAGGCGTGCTATCAAGTGCTTATTTTATCAATTTATTATATTGATCTAAAATGTTAAGTAGAACTAGTTCTCGTTCTAAATATGTTCCATCTTCTTTTATAGAGAATTCTGATGATGTTGAGTATTCTAATATTGAGAATAAATTATTAAACTGGTATTTACCAATGGTTAAACCAAACAAAATTTATAATACCGAAATGTTTGATTTTATTTCTTCAATGTCTATTAAAACCATTGAACAAACTATACGTATTGGTAACAATTTTGATTGTTTACAATTATTACACGAGAGTGAAATTTTGCGTTATAAAGATAAGTACAAGTATATGCATATTGGTTTGGTACAGGTTGCTATTAAGCCTCTCACTTCTTTAAGCTTAAATGCCTCATTATTAATTGCCTTACATGATTGCAGGCATAATAAATTCAAGGATTCCTTATTAGGAATTATTCAAACTAGTTTATGTGATGGCCTTATTTATTTCAACTGCTTCCCTGATTATTCTGTTTCCTTAACTGATAAACATTTATTATATGTTTTAACTCTAAATATTCAAATGAGTGGTTATGATCTCAAAGATGGTTGTAAACCTTTAAATGTTACTTATAGAGTTCATTATAAGGTTATGAATACGCTTAGTCCCAACGCTAAACGGTATGATCCCAAGGGTAGGACTACGCTTATAGAAACCAACTTATTAAAATCTGATATAGCTGTTCTTAAGACTATTAGGTGGAGTGATATAGAGTTACCCGAACAGTGGCTTCTAGAAGCTTCAGCTCCACCTGCCCCTGTTGAAAACAAAAGGGCAGAAGAAATTCTTCAATTCGATGATGGAGATGTCATCGTCAGATTTAATAATAATAAGACAGCTAGGTTATCTACCTCTTCTAGGAGACCTTATTCGGCTTCCCAATTTGAAAGCCAACGAATTTACACACCTACTCTTACTATTAGTTTTGCTATTCCTACAGTTAGAACCTCCCAAGCGGCAGAAGTTTCTGGTACTAAAGATGTTGATTTACAATTTTAGGGTATTATTAATTCCCAACAAAATATTCCTCATGGTGTTTATTCAAAACCGTCAAAAAATGAACCTGATACTATCTTTGAATTAGGTTTTGCCATGAAGAAAATTTTGACTCTCACTAAAAGTACTTTCTCTTATAAGAGAACTGATTGCAATCAGGAATTTATGTAAGAAAAATACTCTGATTTTAGAAAATGGTTCTTTGCTGAATTTTCTGATGAACAAAAAGCATGGTTTAAAACTAAATTTTATTAACATATTGACGAAAATGAGGAAGCTATTCCTTCTGTGGCATGGTTTTATAGTAATTATGAGGGAGATTATCCCAATATTTGTACTATTGATAGTTTTTATGAAACTTGGAAAACTCTTTCAGGGAATATTATTCAGTCTCTTCACCCTCCTACTGAAGCTCTTAAGTTAGAAGTAGAAGGCAGTCAATCCCTTAAAACTAGTGTGTTTTCATCCAATATTAGGATAACCTCGTCCCATATAGGACCTAATGACCTTAACAAGGTCATTAAACAAAACAACTATACCAACCTTCATATGCAGACCATAGCGAGTCAATTAACTCATATAAAGGAAACCTTAGACAAGGTCCAAGCTTTAGAAAAGGAAAAGCCTGTACCTATAATTGAAAAAACTATGGTAGAAACTTATTATATTAAACCTTCTATAGAAATCACTAAGAAATTTAAGTCTAGTGATAAAAATAAGGAGATAGTTGAAGTCTTAATTGATAAGTTAGAAAAACTTCATTTGTTAAACGGAAAGCATATTCTTCCTATTACCTAAATCGAAGATGTCTTTGAATATAACACTGATTTTTCTGATATTACTCAATTTAAAAATGAGTTATTAGCCCTGGAGGGAGATCTTAACAAAATAACTTTTGGAAGAAATCAAACCTCAACCTCCACAGCTCCCACTAGGACTTATTATCCCCATCATACTCCTCAAGATATGTTATTTGAGGAAGAAGCTACGTTTAATCAAGTAGCTAATTTTAGTGCTAAAACTATTTATGAATGGTATATCGACGGCATGTCAGAATACCAAATATTAACCCAACTATAGAGGATGACCATGTATGGTACCGCTTGTAAAGCTAGTGTCAATAGTGACAAAAGTGTCACTGAATTTATGATTCTGGGTTTTTCCAGCCAATTGAGAGGCTGGTGGGATAATGTGTTAACTGAAAGTCAAAAAATCGAGATTAAGAACTCGGTCAAGATACTACTCAGGTTCAGCCCAAAGCTGAAGAAAATACAGTTTATTCTTTGTTAACTGCTATAGTACACCATTTTATTGGCCCTCACCCTACTATATTAGATAGGAGTAAGGACCTCCTTATTAATCTCAAATGTCGCACTTTAACCCATTTTAGGTGGTATAAGGATGTTTTCCTATCCAAGGTTATGACCAGAGAAGACGCTAATGCCGATTTCTGGAAAGAGAGTTTATAGTTGGATTACCAACTTTATTTGCCCAAAAGGTTAAGGACCGTATAAGTAAAAAGCATGGCGGAACGTCCATCCCTTATAAGGATTATACTTATGGCTACCTTATTAGTGAATGTATTGCCGAAGGATTATCTTTATGCAATGATATTAAACTTAAAGCTCAACTAAAAGCCCAGAACTTAACTGGTAGGAAAGAGATATGTGAGTTATGTGACCAGTTTGCCTACGATATTAATATTCCTCATTCCATGAATAGGAAAATCGATAGTTCTAATAAGACTAGAAAATATAATAAGAGGCGTAAAGAGGCCCATAAGAAAGCTCCTATTGCTTCTACCTCTAGGACTCCTAATAGGAAGTCTGGGCTTGCTAAAAGGCCCAATAATATTAGGCAAGTTATTTGTAGAAAATGTGGCAAAACAGACCACTATGCTAATAAGTGTTGGACTAAACAAAAGCTTAATGAGATAGCTGATGAAGGCCTTAAAAGGTAGCTAATGGCAGTTTTATTAAACCCTTGTGATGAAGAGGATGATCATGAAGAGGAAGAGTTTGTCAACGAAATTCAATCACCCTCCCCAAGTTCCTCTATTAGTAATTCGGAGTCAGAGTCTGATTGTAAGTGTAAGACTCAGACTGACTATTATAAGGCTATCCTTGAGACTAATGGTCTCAGTATTAATGTTCTTACTAAAGAAGAACAATCGATTTTAGATCTTATAGACTAGGTTACTGATAATAATGTAAAATGTAAGCTTATAGAACAATATTTAACAACCTTTAAAACTGAGAAAACTATTTTGCCTAGCACAGAACTTTATTCGTTGCATAATATACTTGAAAGTTTTTATAAAACTCCTAAGAAGGAAGCCACTATTTTTGATTTAAAAATGGAAATTAACAGTCTTAAAATTGAGATAAAAGAGATTAAACTTCGCCTTTCTACTATTGAAAAAATCCATGTTAAACCTGAAAATTCTTCTGCTTCACAGGAAATTGTTCCTATAAATACTAGTGATAATTTTCTTAACCTTATAGATAAGATTGCCTATCAAAAATGGTATGTTAACATAACTATAGTTATAGATAAGGACTTTGTTCTTAAAGATATTGCTTTAATTGATAGTGGGACAGATATGAATTACATTAGAGAAGGTTTAGTCCCTACTAAATATTTTGATAAGACCTCCCAAACCATGACTAGTGCAGGGGGAAATAAACTAAAAATCAAGTTTAAATTATCTAATGCTTATATTTGCAATGATGGTATTTGTATTAAAGTAACTTTTATTATGATTAAAGATTTGTCTCAACGTATTATCCTTGGTACTTCCTTTTTAAGTCTTATTGAGCCTTTCTCTAAAACTCCACAAAGTATTATTACTAAGCTTGAGGATAAAGAAATTATTTTTAGATTTATCACAAAACCTCAAGTTAAAGAAATTAATGAAGTTAAAGATAAACTTGTTTTTAAGGAAAAACATCTTAATTATTTGCAAGAAGATTTTAAAATTATTAACATAAATCTTCAAATTAATGCTCCTAAAACTAAGCTTTCTATTAAAAATCTTCAGGAGAAAATTATTCACGAAATTTGCAATGACTTACCTATAGCCTTTTGGGGCTAGACCTGCCCAAATGAATTTAGTTTTATTAGAATATTGCAAAACTGATATTACTTATCTTATAGAGAAAAACCTTATTAGAAAGAGTTATTCTTTTTGGAGCTATACCGCCTTTTATGTTGATAAAGTTTCCGAAATTGAAAGAGGAGCTCCCATGTTAGTTATAAACTATAAACCTTTAAATAAAGGCTTAAACTGGATTAAATACCCCCTTCCTAATAAAAAGGATTTATTAGCTCGCCTACAGGATGCTACTATATTTTCCAAATTTGATTTAAAATCAGGATATTGGCAAATTCAAATTGCTGAAGTTGATAAATATAAAACTGCCTTTACTGTCCCATTTGGACATTATGAGTGGAATGTTATGCCATTTGGGCTTAAAATGCCCCTTCTGAATTTCGGAATATTATGAATGATATTTTTACTCCTTATAGTGCTTTCTCTATTGTTTATATTGATGATATTCTCATCTTCTCACGTGTTGAACAACATATTAAACATATCCAAATTTTTATTAAGATTATGAAGACTACAGGATTAGTAGTCTCAACTAAAAGATAAGCATTTTTCAGACTGAAATCAGAGCTATTGAATTACTAAAGGAAGTGTTATCCCTATTAATAGAGCTATTGAATTTGCTGATAAATTCCCTGATGAAATTAGAGATAAAACCCAACTACAAAGGTTTTTGGGTTCTTTGAATTATATTCGTGATTATTATCAAAATCTCACTACAGATTGTATTCCCTTGTATGAAAGGCTGAGGAAAAATCCTCCTCCTTGGACTGAAAAGCATACTAAGGCTGTTAAGATTATTAAATCTAAGGTTAAACAATTACCTTGTCTCGCTCTTATATCTCCACACTCTTTTAAAATTGTTGAGACTGATGCCTCGGATATTGGCTATGGTGGTATTCTTAAACAAAAGTTTAAAGACTCTGATAAAGAAATCTTATCTAGATTTACTTCTGGAAAATGGAATGATGCTTAGAAAAATTACTCTGCTATTAAAAAGAAAATATTATCTATTGTAGAATGTAACTCTGATTTCCAAGAAGATTTATTAAATCAAGAATTTATTTTACGTATTGATTGCCAAGCTGCTAAAGATGTGCTTGAAAAAGATGTAAAGAATATTTCTTCCAAACAAATATTTGCAAGATGACAGCCTATATTATCTATGTTCGATTTTAAAGTAGAATTTATAAAAGGAGAATTAAATTCTCTTCCCAATTTCTTAACTAGAGAATTCTTGCAGACTGCGGTCTCATGAGTAGACCACCAGGTTCCTCCTCCTCCTCTTATAGAGGACGAGGAGGCAGAGGAAGAGGACAACCTCAAGGTCACAATCCTCAAACTAATATTGGTACCTCTGGGATTAAATCCCAAGCAAGCTCTTCTCAGGTTAAACCACCGTCTCCTATGACGTTCAAAGAAGCTCTTAAAGAGGAAGTTCAGGTGGCTTTAAAGAAGCCACAACAAGATTTCGTATTATACTTACAAGAGAATGATAAAAGATTTACTCTTAACCCTAGAACTATTTCCCAAAGGTATTTCGAAAATAATACGGAATTCCTACTTATAAGTGGAAAAACTAGAGATTATTACGAGGATATTCTGGTAGACACTCAAAGTGTACAATTTACTCACATGAACATAAATGTGGGATCCTGTAAACCAGAAATTGCCTTCAGTAAGGTGTTTATTAAAGGGAAAGTAAATATCGAGGAGTGGGGATTAAATCCCAATAAAGAGCAAAGTTTGCGGAATTATTATGCTGAATCAGGCCCCTATACTTATAATTATTAGGATTATATTGATGCCTGGAAGAAGGCATTTCTTTATCAAAACCAGTATAATACTCATACCTTGTTCTTTCGTATTGACAGCCTTGAAGGTGAAGGTTTGGATAATATTTAAAAACTCTTCCTCACTAGTTTTTCCAATGGTTCATGCTTAATGGGCCAGAAGAAGATATTTTTTCAAATAATTTATATGAACTCTTTATTGCTTATAGCAAGAATAATCTTAGGTTCCTTATTAAGGAGCAATACCCTATTAAAAATTTTGAGTTATTACACTTTTTTACTAAATACAACCTTGGATCTTTCAGTGGAATTTTAATACTACTAGCCGTAATAACGGCTTATTCTTTTTGGTCCGTGATTATTATTATAAATGGTGGCAAAAATATGAAACCACAGAACTAATAGTTTAAATTAAAAAAGATCTCTTTGAATTTATTGAATTCAATAAGAATGCTGCAGATGATGAGGCCTTCTTAAAGAAACAAAATATTGAAAAAGCCGAGTTTAAAGCTCCATCCTTGGCTTCTCTAAAAGAGAAATTTCTTAATACCCCAGTCAAAGAGCTTAAAGCAAAAATCCTCAAAGCCTTAGCATCTCAACTAGATATGGATGAGGATATAATGTCTATATCTCAAGATTCAAAATCTAAGGTCCATTTAGTTAAATCTGAATTAAATAATCTGTTCATTGATATTGACAAAGAAGATGATTTTGTGGAGCCAAATGAAGATATGACTACCCACATGAGTAGATGGCTCACCTGACTCTAGGAGGACGCCGACACTCCACCTGCCAAAAAAGAAGACAAAAGAAAGAAACAAGTGGAGTAAGACATAATTAATAATTATGAAGATTCTGGTTACCTTTTTAAAGTATTGACAAGTTTATTAAAGTTTTGGCTTCTTGTAGACATCCGGCTGCACCGGCGCATTTCAAGGCTCTAATCTAGCACATGCAACCTAAAGGGCCCACAGGCAATTATTTTGTCTTCCACTTTTAGATTGTCATAGTTAAAGTTTGAAATAATTTAGCTTTTTACTATTTAGGTACTGTTTAAGTTTGGTTTTTCCCCTTTAAATTGTGTGGTTTGTGTTGGAGAAGGGGCATCTTTTGTTTTCCTTTTTCTCCCGTGCATCTCTCTCCCACTATTGTAATTCTTCTTATATTTTCTTTTCTTTTCTGTAATATTAAGTTTGATTTAAATAAAATTTTTAGTTTTACTACAACATCTCGATCCTTGTTCTAATTTGTAAGTTTGATTAAATAAAATTTCTAGTTTTACTACAACATCTCGATCCTTGTTCTAATTTGGTACCACAATGGTTCGGATGTCTTCTATCACTTTCTCACTCATCGGATTCTTTAAGTGAGGACGGACACCCTTCTTGGAATTGTTCTCTAAGTACGCCTTGAATTGGTAGTGTATTCGGTTGACTATTTTGTACTTGGTGAAGATATATAATGTCTTTTTCTTCAAAGGATGGCTCTGTCACAATCCATGTTTTGGAGAGCCTAACTTCAGAATCCTCGCCGTCTTTCCCCGTCCTCTTGGGGAAGGACAATCTTATGCTCATGTACCCGAGCAAATTGTGGCTGCCCTTGGATGAGTCAATTGGGTGATCAGGGCACTATCACCGTTGTAGTATGCGAGTGCGTTGATTTGGTAGTGTAGACACCTCAATTTACGACTCCCGCAAAAACTTTTATTTTATTACTAAATTATTTTTTCTATTTTTAAGCTTATGATATAATTTGGTGGCATGGCCTTTTTTCAAGCCTTTATGTAGCTTATTTTTCCTTTTCTTGTATTTTTACCCACTTTTTAGAATCTCACATTAGATGGGAGCCAAAAGTGAGGCCTTGGCTCTCCTTATAAATGAGGGCCTAAGGCTTGTCTTTTAAAGGAGAGCAAAATGAAGAGGTGAAAGATCATGTAAGAGCTTTTAGCCATTAAACTAATAGCTCTCATTAATAAGATTATCCTACTCTGTTATTAGAGGTGTTGATGATTACTCTCTAATTAATTTTTATTAGGTTCTTAAAAATAAGAACCTTTTAAGTATAAAGTTTACACCTAGAGTATCATTCTTTGTCAAGCTGGAGGTTTGCACTTTTTCTCTCATATTTATTTTATCGCCAAAAAAGTAATCATCTAACCCTTTATTTTAATTAAGTTTATTATCTGCATGCTTGTTTAAATTTAATTAAGTGCATACTTGTTTAGTTTTAATTAAATTTACTATCTGCATACTTGTTTAATTTTAATTAAGTCTATTAAGTGCATACTTGTTTAATTTTAAACTAAATTTATTATCTGTATAATTGTTTAAATTTAATTAAATGCATATTTATTAATTTTAATTAAGTTTCTTATTTGTATACTTGTTTAATTTTAATTAAATCTATTAAGTACATACTTGTTTAGTTTTAAATTAAGTTTATTATCAGCATACTTGTTTAAATTTAATTAAGTGCATACTTGTTTATTTTTAATTAAGTTTATTATATGTATACTTGTTTAATTTTAATTAAAGTCTGTTAAGTGCATACTTATTTAAATTAAGTTTACTACCTGCAAACTTGTTTAAATTTAATTATGTGCATATTTGTTTAGTTTTTATTAAGTTTATTATATGTACACTTATTTTAATTAAAGTCTATGTTCTATTTTAAATTGCTTATAAACTCCCATAGAGTTCATATTGAATCCAAAACTCACCGACACACTAAAATATGCTTTAGGGAGTTTGTAGCATAACAAAGAACACTACTGGATGGGTTCATCAAATGACAAACCCAATTCGTCGCACGATAAACCTAATTCATCGCATGATAAACCCATTAAGCATAGGCAAAAACTTTCTAACAAATTAGTCTATCAGAACCCACCACTTTAGTTGTTTGTCGCACGATAAACAGCATATTGTTGTGGTTTGGTGCACGACAAACCTTCCACAGCACTATGAATAGGCCAACACCCCATTGGTTCAAGGGGACGGTTTTAACGCCAAAAATCCTTATTCTTTCTCATATATGCAATCTTCAAGGTTTCTTCGGAAGTATATTCGATAACATTTATTTCCGCAAGAATCTCGGATCTAATATTGTCACCCGGAGTGCCACCTTCTAGAGTCAAACTACTGGAAACATTTCAAAGAAGAACAACAAGTATACACCAGAGGTTTCTCCGCAACACTTTATTTCTATCTTATTTATTTTATATTGACAGGGAGATAATCATCTAAACTTCTTTTTAAATTAAGTTATATATTTGTGTACCTATTTTTATATATCTGCGTATCTGTTTTATCTTAATTGTTTAGCTTAAATTATTCATAGATTCAGACATTTTATACCTGTTGTTTTGACCACTTTCTAGTTGGATAAACTTATTGTCAAGTTATCAAAATTCTATCGTTTTCAAACAAAACTTCTTTTTAAAACCCTGATAAAAATCATTCATAAAACTAGAAGAAGAGAAAGCCATTATCGTCCGGATAAAACTAAAATTTTAAAATTCTGACTGATAAAGCTTACATAGGAAAAAAACTCGAATATATTTTGTCTTGCATATAGACTGTAATGTATATGATACACTTTTCTCAAGAGTTTAATTCCATATCAAATCAATTTCAATGAGATCCAATCTTCTCTAATTTAAGCAAATGAGATCATTCATATTTTTATTTGAGGAATCAATATTGAATCAATCTCAATATTTCAAATAGATAAGATAAACTTTTGTTACTAGTAATTAGACTATGACAAAACCAAACATCGGATCACGGAATACAAAGTTTTATCATTTTTCCTGTTTTTCTTCCAAAGACCAGGTTTTTATTAGATATTTCCAAAAGGTAGTAGAACATCAGTAAAAATATCCAAGTTTTTCAATATAAAATAAACATATAAATACCACTAGAGACTGAAAGGGCATAATAGGGGCTTAACACCTTTTTTATCCGTAATATAGTTCCTGAACCCTATAGAATCCTGGTTTTGTTGACAAACGTGTAAGAAAAAAGATTATCTATAGCCTTTCCCCCTTACACCACTCTTTTATCCATTTTCTTGTAAAAGTGGTAAATCTAAACGAACCCTCATGTATCATGAATATGATAGAGGGGCACACGATATGAATTATCGTCTTATAGAAGCGAATGAATCGGTGAAACTTCTTTTAATGTTTCAGAACCCCAAACTAGAGGTCGACTCCCGGGGGTCGTATTTGCAGATTCTCACAGATAGACCTTGATAGCGAACCGTAGAGGCTGATCAAAGACTTTTAAGGCACTTGTACAACAACAACAACAACAACAACAACAACAACAACAACAACAACAATAATAATAATAATAATAATAATAATAATAATAATAAGAAAAAGAAGAAGAAGAAGAAGAAGAAGAAGAAGAAATAAACAAGTGTTAAGCATTTGTAATTGACTCAATTAAAAAGTTAAGTGCTAGATAACTCAAAAGTATAGACCAATGATAGATGCTCAGCGAGGAATTGGTTTATTAGTCGGATCGAGTTCAATGTCGGCGATCACGATTATTGCATCTTCATCGGCACCTTTATGGAAATCGGGTAAGGCAAGGATTAAACTAGGGGCATCAATCCTAGTATTAAGACTCCAGCCATAAGTCCCTTGCTAAGGGAATGATAATATTTTACTTTGTCCGAGCCTAAGTTCATGCTGTGGATATTTTACTTTGTCCAGGCCCTAACAAGTCTCCAACTAAATCCCTTGGGTATATATTTGGAGTTTAATTCAGCTATTTAAACGTTAGTTACTATAGCATTTCTACCTATAACAAAAGATTTAAGAAAAGCTAAGGCTATTTATATGCTAAAATGAGGAAAAATTTAAAAAAGATGACAAGAAGATGATAAACACCTAGAAGCCCGAAAGGAAATCAAGAATTTTTTTTCAAAAACTTATTTATTCTAGAGCTTCTTGACTCTAAGATTGAAGATGAAGATTCCGTTAAGGTATACGTTAAGGTATATGAGTTTCCCAGTAACAAAATTTCAAATTAAAGAGTTTGGCTAAAGTATGAAATTAAAGGTGAAAATGAGAACTTCGGGAGGGGGGGAGGGGGAGAGGGCATTTGTAGTCCTTTTTTTTATATAATTTGTGAGACCCACCCAATAAGCTTGCCCAATTTTGAGCGCACACCCAGCTAATAAGAATATTGACATCTGGCCTAGTACGAAGTCACAACTATTAGACTTATGTTTTCTCAAGTAAGCCATAACCGTTTGAAATTCTTTGATCAATGGATATCTAAAAGTGTTGTTCCTCTGTTACATTAAAGTAGTATCCAAGTTTACCTTTTATAATAATTTTCATATCCCACCAACTCTAATGTAACTCTATCATATACATATAAATAGAAAGGGAAACCCACAGCTAGGGACATTAAATTCAATACTTTTCTTTCTACACTCACTTCCACAAATTCGCTTTCTTCCTCTAGCAAAAACCCTAATTCACTGTAGTTGTATTATTCTTTTCAAGCTTTTAAGCTAATAAAATCAACCCACATATATAGGGGGGGATGTACTGCTGAATTGGTAATTAAAGATACCGAAGGAACTTATCCATAACAAATTTGGTCATCACAATTGAATGTTTCTTTCAAAGCAAATAACATCAGTCTTTTTGTACTAACATTGAAGTATTGGTGAAATTAGATATGCTATGTGCAATAAATTTCATATGCAATTTTGAATCCTTCAAGAAAACCCAATTTACCATACCCAAATTTGAAGCCCTATATTTTGAAATCACAAAAAGAAATAGATATGAGCGAGCCACTTACTATTAATGGACGATTTGTGAGAGTTTTCGACTTGATGATGGAGAGGGATAGCGCTTGGAATTTTAGTGAGAAAGATAGTGTCTCTATATATTTCAGAGAAATAGAGAAAACTATTTTGCCCGTAGAGAGAGAAAACTATTTTATTAGGAACAATTTTCTTTTCTTTGCCTTGAAAAATGAGCCAGCATTTTACCATTTAGGACTCGTTTGGTTCATGGATTTGAGTACTCAGGAAAGAAAAGTCTTTCATTTCCTTTATTTGATAAGCACAAATTCTGAAAACATTTTCCTGACATAAGGGAAAGTAGAGGGTAAAGTCATTCCTCCCAAAATTCATGCTCTATTAGTGAGGTTTGATCCAATTATACTTCTTTTATTCTTGAAATGGATTTTCATGTAACAAATGGATTTGTTCTTAAAAAATTTCCTCTGTGCTTGTGTTCCAAGAAGTGAATTGCAGGAACATTATATGAAATTTTTATAATTCCAAAACTTTTTCTTGTTTTAGGTTATTTTAAAATTAAATATCATAGTTGTTACTTTTGTCTATTTATTAACTTTTACTAATTATTCTTTTTCTATTGGATTAATATTTATATAAATTTTTTTCTTATGTCGAGTGCAGATTCTTCATCCGACTTATAGTTTTTAAAAACAAATTTGTGACAATTATGTAAGTAATATTTTTTAATTAAATTACTATGTTATCAATTACTTTGGTGTTTAATATTTTCAATGCAATAGTATAGTTTCTCCATTACAAACTTTCTTGGTTACAAAATCCGATCGGTACTATTAGCTACGATATTCAATATTTCATGTTTGTGGTGCATGTGCTAGAATTTGATGTTTGTTGTGTCATTTATGGAGAAGCTGGAGTTTTTTCTTCGGGTGTTTAGTGGTAAGCGCGTTCAACCGAACCCGGGATATACTGAGTTCGATACTCATCCGGGGCAGGAGAGGTTTTGTTATTTATTTGTAGTAAAAAGGTAGAGACTTAGTCCTCTCTTTTTTTAAAAAAAAATAAAATAAAATTATATGTATATAGATAAATATTATATTTTTCATCTTTGTAGATTTTGTAAACAAGTTCCGCGTGTCAACTCGGGTAACACGATTAATAGACGAGGTCTAATTATAGTTGACAGTTTTTATATTAGTTAGTTGTGTCAAGTTATTGTTGACATTTTTAATAATTTCAAGGACCATTTAACATTCTTTTAAAATGTTTTGAAACAAATTATTTTTTAAAACATTTTTTTAGCCTTCTTTATTTAAAAAGTATTAGAAGCAAGAGTTTTTTCTTCAGGTTTTTAGTGGTAAGCGTGCTCGCCTAGATCTGGGATATACTGAGTTTGACACTCATTCGAGGTGGGGGGAGGTTTTGTTATTTATTTGCAGTAAAAAGGTAGAGACTTGGTGAAGATATGTGAAATAGCAGTATGATAGGAAAATTCAGTTCAACACAGTAGAATAATATATATATATATCCTACTTACTTTGTTTTTAGTAGATTCGGGTCGTGTTCATATACATGTTGTAAGATCATCACGTGTATGCCTTTTGTTATCTATTAGTGAGGTTTAATCCAATTATACTTCTTTTATTCTTGAAATGGATTTTCATGTAACAAATGGATTTGTTCTTAAAAAAATTCCTTTATGCTTGCGTTTCGAGAAGTGAATTGCAGGAACATTATATGAAATTTTTATAATTTCAAAACTAAAGTGGCATTTAATGGTGTGCACACACTCTACTTTCCACACTTTTTATAATTCCAAAACTTTTTCATGTTTTAGGTTGTTTTAAAATAAAATATTATATTTGTTACTTTTGTCTATTTATTAACTTTTACTAATTATTCTTTTTGTACTGGATTATTATTTATATTAATTTTTTTCCTATGTCGAGTGCAGGTTCTTAATCCGGCTTATAGTTTTTGAAAACAAATTTGTGACAATTGTGTAAGGAGAAATGGCGTCAATTATGTAAGTGAAAATATTATTTTTTTTGAATTAAATTACTATGTTATCAATTACTTTGGAGTTTAATATTTTCAATGCAGTAATATAGTTTCTCCATTACAAACTTTCTTGGTTACAAAATCCGATCGGTACTATTAACTACGGTATTCAATATTTGGTGTTTGTGGTGCATGTGCTAGAATTTGATGTTTGTTGTGTGATTTATGGAAAAGCTTAAGTTTTTTCTTCGGGTGTTTAGTGGTAAGTGCGCTCACCCGGATCCGGGATATACTGAGTTCGATACTCATCCAGGGCGGGGGAGGTTTTGTTATTTATTTGTAGTAAAAAGGTAGAGACTTAGTCCTCTCTTTTTTTAAAAAAAAATAAAATAAAATTATATGTATATAGATAAATATTATGTTTTTCATCTTTGTAAATTTTGTAAACAGGTTCCGCATGTCAACTCGGGTAACACGATTAATAGACGAGGTCTAATTATAGTTGACAATTTTGATATTAGTTAGTTGTGTTGAGTTAATGTGGACATTTTTAATAATTTCAAGGACTATTTAACATTCTTTTAAAAAGTTTTGAAACATATTATTTTTTAAAACATTTTTTTAGCATTCTTTATTTAAAAAGTATTAGAAGCATGAGTTTTTTCTATAGGTGTTTAGTGGTAAGCGCGCTCACCTAGATCTGGGATATACTGAGTTTGACACTCATCCGAGGTGGGGAGGTTTTCATATGTGATTTTAGAAAATGGGGATTTTCATTTTGTTTGTTTGGTTATGTTTAGTTTTTTTGAACTGTGGGTCAATTTGATAAATATACAATTAAGTAACCCTGTGCATTCACATTTTTACCCAACTTTGGCCATTAGTTTCTATGACACTGGGGACGGTTGAAGTAATTTTGCTAAAGGGGAAATTTTAGTATTAATTTATTATTTATTTAAGGGTGTAAGGGGGAAACTAATTAATAAAAGTACTTTTCCAATTTTCGTGATTCAATTTTCGTACTATTATATTTTTTCTAAAATTTTGCCTCCATTGCAGCCCTTTATCATTGTTTATCTTTGTGTTGGAAAGGCTTTGGCAAAGTTTTTGCAATCATCCATTTATATCAAGTTCTAAATTTCTTCCTAGGACCATTGCCAAAGCTCCCGCTTGCTCAATTGGTTATTGGATAGGGTTGAAGGTCAGTCAAATTTGTTAACTGTTTATTCTTCAGTGGGTGCATTTTAACCAAATACCATTTTTTTTTTAAAATTTTGATAAGACTAATTTAACTAATTTAAGTAGAGTATCTTTTACATGTTTCACTTTTTAAGTTTAATTTATGTATTAATAATAATAAATTAATTCTTAATTTAACCATAGTGCCTTTGGCACGAACTACCCTAATATACACATGTCTATATATATCATTTCCTTTCATCATCTCTGGATGCCATCGCTGATTTTATCTCTGACTACCATCTCCAACCGCCACATCGACCACCACCACCGTCTCCACCCCTTTCTCTCTCCAAGCCCTCCCCTTTTCTCTCTCATCCCCACCAGGCCACCACCATCTCAACCCCTTTTTTATAACCCTTCCCCTTTCTAAACCATCCCCGCATCAAACCCCTTTGTCTCCCATCCCCACCATTAAACCCCCATCTCTCTCTCTCTCTCATCAATACCATATCCCCTTTCTTCCACCACCACCACCACCACCATCATCTAAATCAAAGCTTTTGTTGTAAATGGGTATATGTAATCCCCACATATCTATTACCGTCACATCTGTCCATTTTCTAATTTAATCAAATTGACTTCTATATACATCTATATCTATATATACATATAGGTATGTTGTATGTTTGTTTATGTGTGATGTTGCAAATATGAATGGGGTTTCCTTAAGAATTTGAGCTGAATTTTGGTTTAATTTATTTGAATTTTTGTCAAATTGAGTCCATTTGTATTTGTCTGGGAAATTGACGAGGTGGTGGTGGTGATGGTGATAGTGCTAACGGTGGAAGAAAGGATAAAATATTGGTGGTGGTATTAGTGACGGTGGTTTCGGTGGCGGCTAGTATGGAATTTTGACTGAGAGAGAATATAGTGGTTTTGGGTTGAAAATGGTAAAAAAATAAATCAATTATGTCTCTTATTATTTGTATTGAGTTGTCCTTTGTTAGAACATTCACAGCTCTAAATATAAAATTCAAACCTCAATTTATAAATTTGTAATTAAGTTTTGAGGGAAGATATAATGAGTATTGTATAAAAAATAGTTATACGAGTGTACTTTGTTTGTATTTATTTTGAGCTAAAAAAAATGCCTCATACGAGTTAAGCATATTTGTTTGAACTCTTTTTTTTTGTTGACTTTTTGTGAGATAGAATAAAAGATAACAACAAGAAGTACAACTCCATACAAGTATGTTTCACTCGTATGGGCAAAACACTCATATGTTTTTTTTTGTTTGAATTTCTTAGAGTCGTATGTGTAGGGAATTAGGGCAGTAATCATGCATCACATACACTAATTTTTGCACTAATCATTAAACCCTAGGATCTATACTGTTCAATAATATCGACAGAAGACATACCTTGTATGAGATTTTGAGTTAATAAAACGAATAGGATGGATCTGATCCTTCTGTTGTGGTCGTCCCAACGTAGAAAATACGACGCCTCTACGGTGTGCACACACGAACGAGATACGATCTTTGCTTGGTGTACTAGCGCCTTTAGGGTTCTCACACTTATTTCGTTTTCTGCCTCTATAACTCACCTTAGATGGCCAAGAAGAACAACGGTTCCCTTTTAAAGGGGAACCCTAGTGAGACCCTAAGCAACAAACAAATTAGGCCCAAGTCCAACTTGGTATGTTTTAATTCGTTTTGATCCAACTCGTTTTGGTGTGCGACCCTGTAGGTTTATACTCTTTGGCAGTATAATTAAAAGCCCGTTTTATTATACGAATAGTAAGCGGTCTCTAGTAAAACATTACTACTACCCAAAGGGTATAAAGGTCAAAACGACACAACCTTAAATTGATATTCCACATATTAACTCCTTTTGTCAATCAATATCTAGATTGAACACAAGACTAGGCAAGTGTCATTCTTGTATAGTTCAATCTTTATTTCTTGATCTTTAAGTATAATTAATCTAATACAAATGACACCTCATTTGTGTATGGCCATGCAAATATTAATTATACTTATCAAGGGGCCCAAAGATATCTCTCTCATTATATGAAAGTGACAAATCCCATCTTGATCAACCACATATCTCTACATGGTGCATAGTATGCTTGATCATCATCTTTATAATTACTCGGTCAAGAGCAACGTTTGATAATGCCTGACATGCTAATCCCTATGTTAGTAACCATGACGATCTCAGGTCTGAGGATAATACGATATCACAAATGGGGAACATCACTGATGACATTATGTAACACTCCTCGCAGTGTCCCCAAAGCGGGTCGGTCCAATACTTTGTTCCCCAACAAGTATTAGTGTGTTCAGCTTGATATCTCCATATCCATGACTTATGGAACATAGTCATCAGCTGACCCATACTCTAATCATTATATCAATGTGATCCTAGGTTATTGACACATGATTAGGGACATCTAAATAATATTATTATAACATTACTAGCATCCCACAATCAAGTCACGTACTTGATGAACTAGTATTAATATATATTATTTACAAGAGAATATAAAGTAAAAGTGAAATAAACTTTATTAATAACAATAAGCATAAGATATCCAAGTACAAATCATAATCTATGAATAGTCCTCGAACATATCTATTTCAGTCTCCCACTTGTACTAGGACCATTCGTTCATAAAATGAATGCCTAGTGCACTAAAATGACGATCATGTTTAGATTGAGAAAGTGGCTTAGTCAAAGGATCAGCTACATTCTTGTCTGTGGGAACCTTGCATATCTTTACATCACCATTACTGATAAACTCACGAATGAGGTGATAACGTCTCTGAATATGTTTGGACTTTTGGTGCGACCTTGGCTCTTTAGCCTGAGCAATAGCTCCATTGTTGTCACAATACAAATCCACTGGATTGGTGCTACTAGGAATGACACCAAGTTCAGTGATAAACTTCTTTATTCATACTGCTTCCTTTGCTGCTTCTAAAGCAGCAACATATTCAGCCTCTGTTGTAGAATCAGCAACTGTGGCTTGCTTAGAACTCTTCCAACTCACAGCTCCACCATTGAGACAAAACACAAAACCGGATTATGATCTGAAATCATCCTTATCTGATTGAAAACCAGAATCAGTGTACCCGTTTACAACCAAATCTTCTTCCCCACCATAAATCAAGAATATATCCCTAGTTCTTCTTAAGTACTTGAGGATATTCTTGACAGTGGTCCAGTGACTCTCACCTGGATCTGACTGGTATCTGCTAGTCACGCTCAATGCGCATGCTACATCGGGACGAGTACACAACATAGCGTACATGATAGAACCTATAGCCGAAGCATACGGGATTCTACTCATGCGATCTCGCTCATCTTGTGTCTGAGGACACTGAGTCTTGCTGAGTGTTGTGCCATGTGTCATTGGTAAGAACCCTCTCTTAGAGTCTTGCATGCTAAACCTACGTAAAACTTTGTCAATGTAGTTACTTTGACTCAGTCCTATTAGTTTTCTTGATCTATCTCTATAGATCTTGATTCCTAATATGTAGGTTGCCTCGCCCAAATCTTTCATTGAGAAACATTTTCCCAGCCAGGTCTTAACAGACTCAAGCATAGGAATATCATTCCCAATGAGTAGTATGTCATCTACATACAATACCAGAAAGACTATCGCGCTCCCACTAGTTTTCTTGTATACACAAGGTTCCTCTTCGTTCTTTATGAAATCAAACTCTTTGATAGTTTCATCAAAACGAAGATTCCAGCTCCGAGATGCTTACTTAAGACCATGTATGGATCTCTTAAGCTTGCATACCTTGTTAGCATTTCTTGGATCGACAAAACCTTCAGGTTGTGTCATATACACATCCTCTTCAAGGTATCCATTGAGGAAAGCAGTTTTGACATCCATTTGCCATATTTCATAGTCATAATATGCGGCAATGCTTAAAAGGATTCGGATTGATTTAAACATGGCAACTGGCGAAAAGGATTCATCATAGTCAATACCATGGATTTGTCGATATCCTTTTGCAACCAATCGAGCTTTATAGACATCGATCTTGCCATCTTTATCAATCTTAATTTTGAAAACCCATTTGCAACCTATGGCTCTACAGCCATTTGGCATGTCAACCAAGTCCCATACTTGATTGTCATGCATGGATTTCATTTCGGATTTCATAGCTTCTAGCCATTTCTCGGAACTAGAGCTCTCCATTGCTTCTTTGAAAGTCAAGGGTTCATTGTTGTCGAACAACACTATGTCTTGCTCATCTGAGACAAAAAATGATAATCTCTCAGGTTCGCGACGTGGCCTATTTGACCTTCGTAAGACTGTAACTTCTTCAGGAGTTTCTGCAACTATTTGCATACTTTATTGAGGCTCTTCATTAAGATTACTATCATCTCGAATTTCTTCAAGATGTATCGTGCTCCCACTATTTTCTTTGGAAAGAAATTCTCTTTCTAAGAAAACTCCATTCCGAGCTACAAACACTTTATTCTCGGTTGGATTATAGAAATAATATCCTTTAGTTTTCTTAGGATATCCTACGAAGAAACATTTATCAGATTTGGGTTCCAATTTAGTTGTGATAAGTCGTCTGACGAAAACGTCACAACCCCAAATCTTTAGAAAAGACAGACTTGGAACCTTTCCAGTCCATAACTCATAAGGTATCTTTTCTACAGCCTTAGATGGAGATCTGTTTAGTGTGAACGCTGCAGTTTTAAGAGCATATCCCCAAAATGATATTGGAAGAGATGTTTGACTCATCATTGATCGAACCATGTCTAACAGTGTTCGATTTCTCCTTTCAGATACACCATTCCATTGTGGTGTTCCTGGTGGAGTAAGTTGTGAAACAATTCCACAACTCTTAAGATGATCATTGAATTCTTGGCTTAAGTATTCTCCTCCTCGATCTGATCGAAGAGCTTTAATAGTCTTGCCAAGTTGATTTTGTACCTCATTTTGAAATTCCTTGAACTTTTCAAAAGATTCCGATTTATGTCTTATCAAGTAAACATAACCATATTTACTGAAATCATCAGTAAATGTGATGAAGTACTGATATCCTCCTCTGGCAGTTGTGTTTAGTGGTCCACATACATCAGTATGAATGAGGGCCAAAAGATCACTTGCCCTATCATTGTTACCATTGAAAGGGATTTTAGTCATCTTTCCCAATAAACAAGATTCACATCGTTCAAAAGACTGGAAATCAAATGAATTTAGAAGACCATCTTTATGGAGCTTCATCACGCGTTTCTCATTTATATGGCCTAAACAACAATGCCATAAATAAGTAGGATTCGAATCATCAGACTTGATTCTCTTGTTACTTACGTTATAAACAGGTATTTCAAGATTTAGAATATAAAGACCATCCAATAATTGTCCAAAACCATATTGCATATTATTCAAAGAAAATGAACAACGTTTGTCCTTAAAATTGAAATCAAAACCTTCTTCATCTAACAAAGAAATAAAAATAATGTTTCTGCTAAAAGCAGGCACATAGTAACAATTATTTAATTCTAAAATCAATCCTGAAGGCAAAGGAATCTCAAATGTTCCTACAGCTAGAGCGGCAACTTTTGCTCGATTTCCAACGCGTAGGTCCACTTCTCCTTTAGCCAGCTTCCTACTCCTTTTGAGTCCCTGTACATTTGCACAAATGTGAGATGCACTTCCAGTATCTAATACCCAAGAAGTAGAAGAAGATAAAGTAACATTTACTTCTATAACATAAGTACCTGAAGACGAAGGGGCTAGTCCCTTCTTTTTGTCGTCAAGGTATTTCTTGCAGTTTCTCTTCCAATGACCTTTTTCATTGCAGTGAAAACATATCATTTCAGCTTGTGGATTAGGCTTGGGCTCAGAATTTTTCTTCTTGTTGTTCCAGTTCTTAACTTGAGCTTTACCCTTGCCTTTGGCATTGGACTTTCCTTTGCCATTTCCACCTTTCTTGAAACCTTTTCCCTTTTGAACCATCAGAAGATTATTCTTACCTTTCTTAACAATGTTCTACTCAGCTGTTTTCAGCATCCTATGCAGCTCAGTTAATGTCCTTTCGAGTTAATAAAACGAACAGGATGGATCTGATCCTTCTGTTATGGTCGTCCTAGCGTAGAAAATACGACGCCTCTACAGTGTGCACACACGAACGAGATAAGATCTTTGCTTGGTGTACTAGCGCCTTTAGGGTTCTCACACCTATTTCGTTTTCTGCCTCTATAACTCACCTTAGACGGTCAAGAAGAACAACGGTTCCCTTTTAAAGGGGAACCCTAGTGAGAACCCTAAGCAATAAACGAATTAGGCCCAAGTCCAACTTGGTCCGTTTTAATTCGTTTTTATCCAACTCGTTTTGGTGTGCGACCCTGTAGGTTTATACTCTTTGGCAGTATAATTAAAAGCCCGTTTTATTATACGAATAGTAAGCGGTCTCTAGTAAAACATTACTACTACCCAAAGGGTATAAAGGTCAAAACGACACAACCTTAAATTGATATTCCACATATTAACTCCTTTTGTCAATCGATATCTAGATTGAACACAAGACTAGGCAAGTGTCATTCTTGTATAGTTCAATCTTTATTTCTTGATCTCTAAGTATAATTAATATAATACAAATGACACCTCATTTGTGCATGGCCATGCAAATATTAATTATACTTATCAAGGGGCCCAAAGATATCTCTCTCAAAGTGACAAATCCCATCTTGATCAACCACATACCTCTACATGGTGCATAGTATGCTTGATCATCATCTTTATAATTACTCGGTCAAGAGCAACGTTTGATAATGCCTGACATGCTATTCCCTATGTTGGTAGCCATGACGATCTCAGGTCTGAGGATAATACGATATCACAAATGGGGAACATCACTGATGACATTATGTAACACTCCTCGCAGTGTCCCCAAAGCGGGTCGGTCCAATACTTTGTTCCCCAACAAGTATTAGTGTGTTCAGCTTGATATCTCCATATCCATAACTTGTGGAACATAGTCATCAGCTGACACATACTCTAATCATTATATCAATGTGATCCTAGGTTATTGACACATGATTAGGGACATCTAAATAATATTATTATAACATTACTAGCATCCCACAATCAAGTCACGTACTTGATGAACTAGTATTAATATATATTATTTACAAGAGAATATAAAGTAAAAATAAAATAAACTTTATTAATAACAATAAGCATAAGATATCCAAGTACAAATCATAATCTATGAATGATCTTAGGACATATCTCTTTCAGTATGAGTCATATGACTAAATGAAAGTTGTATGAGTAAAATTTAAACATATGATAAATTTACTCTTTCAACCATACAAGCCTAAGTTTAGTTATTAACATTCTTCTGGGATAAGAGGCCTACTTTTGCACAATTCAACTAATTCTTGCTTATGGTGTATAATTATTGTTGGCCACAACATTATTTTAATAACACCAAAAATTAATTTTTGAAGTTCTAAGTCGAATACTGATCAAAAGGTTTAGTTATAAGATTAAAACTGTGGACCGACCATGGTTAAGTAAATAAAATGATAAGAATGGTACTATGTAATAAAACTGTGGACAGACCATGGTTTCCTAATAAAGGCCGCGCCCATCTTTTATTTTGTCCTCTTCCTAATGGCGTCCACCTCATTAATATAACACAAAGTTGACTACAATTTTATATTTAAAAGTCACTTAATCGAAATGTCTATCTAAATGTTATATATAGTCAATCATAGCCTTTTTTATATATGATTTGCCTTTTATATCGGAAAATCAAATCAATTAATATCATTCCCCACTTGCACATAAAATATATACTCAAAATCTCAAACCTCTGAGCCAACTTTTTTTTGAAAAAATAAAATAAAATAAAGTGTTATAACTTTTAATTTAAAAAATTGCGATTTAAGTAAAGTTGTATTTTATGAAATTTAGTGATTATATCTGTAATGAAAGTTCCGTATAAACCTTTATTAAAAAACTTTCTACTTTAATTAAATTATAATTTTATGCATTTATTATTTTTCATTTCTTGTTACATAGTATGTTTATTTTTAACTATTATTATTCTTTTTTATTTAACTATGCCATTCCGTATAAACAATACCTAACTATTTACAAAAATACAAAACAATGCTTGAAACTCTTTCAATACCACACTTAAGATAGTTTTTCAATGTTGGAAAGTTCCTCAACGATTCCAACCCCCTTTATTTATAGTAGTTTTCAAGCCACATTAACCACATTACTCACAAGTGAGGACCAAAGAAAATAATTAATTAAAGCAGGGCAATCAGGATGTGTGTTCCATCATTCCTTCATTTACTCAAGGGCTCAAGAATTAATCGGCCATTAGAGGTCTGTATTTGCATGCTTTAATTTCAACACTCTTCTTTAATTACATTTTTTTTTGATGTTTTTATGTAATCTCACGTATACTCGCGCCACTTATTAGGTTGAATTTTGATGTGCAAAATTATGATATTTAACCAAACATGTCTTAATTAATATATGTCTTTTAATTAAGAAGTGGAATAATTCCTCAAATGCATGGGATGGTTCTTGTGATTCCATCTTACTTGAAAGGAAAAATGTCAATCAAAGTATTAAAAAATGTCTTATATATAAACATTGGAATTTGTATACTTAGATTTGAATTCTTTTCTTAGATTGATTGAAACACCATATATACATAATACATATACAAGTGACCAATTTACACGATGTGTGTGCTTGATACATAAAATAATTAATTATAAAATATAAATAAGTTCAAGTTTGTTTAAAAAATTAAAATATTTTCACGCAGTTATATATTTTTTTACCAAAAAATTTAAGAGCATCTCTAATGGCATAATTAAAATTGTAAGAATATTCAGTTTTAAAAATTTTATTTTGCTCCCAAATCTAGTCTAAATGTGACTATTTTAAGATAGATGAGATGAGTATACAACTTACCTTAGGCTTCCATATCTTCATGAACGGATAAAGGATGTGAAAAGGTGGGTAAAATTAAGAGGTGAAAAAAAAAATAAAGGTAAAGCAAAGTGAAATTTGAAAATAGCACAACATAAGATGTATTAAGTGAGACAAATTGGCATGAATGATCTAATTATTTTCATTTATATCTTTCATAACATGTACCCTTTGGATACAAATTACATTTTCTATTATGTATTATATATTATATTCACAGTTTCTTATATGCAATCCATATTAATGTGCCAATTATTCCACTAGGAAAAAGGACAAACTTCAAGAATGGACAAAAATGCGGCCATGATAGTACGTAATATTGCAATTGGAGGGGGAAAATAATTTATTTTTGATATAAGGGCCATGGATCAAGACAGTAAACTGTTGAATGAAATTGATAAAATGCTAGATGAATTAGAGCCTCATCCATCATCTAAACGTTGTATTTATCGAGTCCCCATGGAACTTCGCAAAGTGAACCCAGAAGCCTACACCCCTCGTATTGTTTCGATAGGCCCTTTTCACTGTAATAACAAAAATTTGGAATCCATGGACCAAGTTAAAAAAAGATACATGAAGAAATTGGTTCGAATGAGTGGAAATTGTAGGTTGAAGAAATGTATTGATTTCGTGAAGAATAGGGAAGCAAAAATCCGTGACTGTTATCCAGAGCCCATTGAGATGGATACCGATGAACTCGTGAAAATGATTTTGGTCGATAGTTGTTTCATTATTCAGTTTTTGATTTCATCTTACAACCGATGGGAAGACGATGATGATCATTCATTATCCTTAGAGCCGATGACGTTAAACATCTCCCTCGACTTGATATTGCTGGAAAATCAGGTTCCTTTTTTTGTTTTGGAGGGGTTATTTAGTCTACCCACTTCTGCCTCTTCCGAGGCATGCTCCCTTCTTGATTTAGCTTTACATTTTCTTGATCATGCTGGCAATCTCCATTTCTTTGAAGAAGTCAACAAACATAACAACAAACAAAATTTTCAATCCATCAAACATTTCGCACATTTGGCTTTAATTTGTTATCAACCGCCACCTCAAGAATCGTCACCATCACAAAAAGAAAAATTTCGAAGTTTATGTAGCTCAACAAACCTAAGCGAGGCAGGAGTGACATTTAGGGAGAAGACGCAAAGTAAATGGTTGTTTGACATTACTTTTACTAATGAAGTGCTTGAAATCCCAAGCTTCCGGTTGGGTGATGCTACAGAGATTCAAATTAGAAATCTAATGGCACTAGAGCTTTGTAGTTACTCGGAGAAAAGATTTGTAACTGATTACTTTGTCTTCATGGATTGCCTTATCAACACTACGAGAGATGTTGATTTACTTGTTGATAAGAAAATCATAATCAACTGTCTTGGCGATAGCAAAGCGGCGGAAGAATTCTTTAATAATCTTTGTATTAACGTGATAACTAATCCGAACAATTTCTATTTCTCTCGGATCTGTAAAGAATTGAAGGACTACTATGAAAGCCCTAGGCACAGGTTGAAGGCAATGCTGAAACACGATTATTTCCACACTCCATGGAAAACTGCTTCCACAATAGCCGCGATTACGTTGCTTGTGCTTACTTTTATACAAACTGTGTGTTCTATAATATCCGCCGTTTATAGGAGTTAAAGCTTCTACCTGCATGGATCTAGCGGTATTTTGTATATTGTATCTACCTTATTTAAGCTCTTAAGCCTTAACAATATTGTATCTACCTTTTTTCTTGTTATGTAATTTTATTTTATGTACTTTGAATTATTAGATATGTGTGATAACTATTTAGGGTTGATTGTTTTTATTATCTTTTTTAATGTTGAATATAATTATAATTTTAGCACGCATTTAGAATTAGCATGGCAGTATTAGCATGGCTGCTCTGTTGAACACATAATGGCTGCTTGTTTATTTTATATTTTTATTTTGGGTATCTATATTGTCAAAGTAATTTTATTTATCAAAGTATAGTACTGATTTGAGATGTTGTACTATACATATGCTTCTAAAGTCATACATTGCTCTGGCAATATATATAATAATTATTTTTAATTTGCAATAATACCACCGTTTTATTTTACTTTAAGCTTGTAGAGACCCTAATCCGTGACCCCCGCAAGAACCCTAAAACCATCGAAAAAGCACTTTTTGAGTCTGAGGCCCACCCAAAATACTAGAAACTACTTCGGGAAGTTTGTAGTCCAATAAACCTATTCTTAGAAGGTTTTGTTGTGCGACAAACCCATATTCAAAGACCTTTGTAGTGCGACAAACCATATTGTCGCACGACAAACCCCTTTGTCTTAGACCATTCACTCCTTGATACATCAGTTTGTCAGTGACAAGCTTTCAGCCGTTTGTCGTGCGACATCTGGCAAGGTGTCGCGTGACATTTCCACTTTTGTGGGGAATGTCGTGCGACAAACTCCCTCTAGTAGTATAAATAAGCTAACATCCCAAGGGTTTGAAGACAACAATTTGGTCCCCAAGAAAAGGCTATTACATCTCTCTAAAATTCTGGTCTTTCAAGGTCTTCAAGTTTAATTAATTGTTATCAAGTTCTCAAGGAATCTCCGAGTTCTCAATACTCAATGTCTCGTATTTCAAAGTCCAATTCTCGATTGTATCTGGAGAAGAAAAGTCTAGATTCGCCAAATTATCTTCGGTCATATTATATTCTCTCTCTTTCTTATCTTATTTATCTCGTCGGGAAGGTAAAGAAAATTTCTTCTAGTATTTAAAGTTTATATATCTGTGTACTTGTTTTCCTTTATTTATATTTATTGTTCTGTCCAATTTCTAATTGAATAAACTTATTGTTAAGTTACAAATAGTCTATTGTTTTCTTAAAACAAAGCTCTGATAAAATCATTTTCGAAAATCAGAATAAGTAAATATATTATTATCCGGATAACTTAAGTTTTCAAAACCCGGAACGATAAAACTTATTAAAGTATTAAAATCGAGTATCTTCAATCTCTCATATAGATTGTAATGTACCTAATATACTCTCCTCATGAGTCAAAATTTATATCAAATTAATTCCGATAGAGAATCCGACCTTTCCTCCAAAACAACTGAAACAAAGATATAACTAATATTGTTATATGAGTAAACGATATTAGAATATCCTTTCAAATTTTCAAAAATTACGAACTTTGTCGTTTATATTTCATTTCTTACAAAATAAAATATCGGATCATAGAATACAAGTTTTTATCCCTTTCCCCGTTTTTTCCAAAATCATGTTTCCTTACAAAAACATACTTTAGGAAAGTAGTAGACTTTTTAGTAAAGCCATCCAAGTTTTTCGACATAGAATAAACATATAAAGTCACTAGAGACTAAAAAAGGCGGAATGGGTGCTTAACACCTTCCTAAACCGTAACATAGTTTTCGAACCCTATAGAATCCCGATTTCATAAACAAAACGTATAGGGATAAGGCTTGCTTTAGCTTTTACCCCTACATAAACCTTTTGTACATTTTCTCGTAAAACATTCTGGCGACTCTAAACGAACCCACTTGCATTTAGAAATAGAAAATATGACTTATCCCTATATCAAAGCAAATGAAACAAACGGGACCCTTTTCGATGTTTTAGACCCTTAAACCAGGGATCGAGATCCGAGGGTTGCATTTGCGGATTTTCACAGTGGCGACTCTGCTGAGGACCTGAGATCTATGCTATTATATATGGGCTTTATTTATCATATGATTAAATGCCTTCACTGCTTTCTCTACTTCTGTTTATTTATTGTGTATTGTTTGTAAATAAATATTTTTTGAATAAAAAATGAGGTTTTCAGAATATACATTAAAAGATAAAATATTTGTGAAATAAACCTTTCAAAAAATCTTTCACACACATCACTATTCATGCATGTTTCTACGAGTGTGATTTCATCCCAAACATTCGTAAGTACTATAAGTGAGTAAGGAGTTGGCTTGCTTGGGCCAACATAAACTGAAAGCATTTACTTCCATTCTCCTTGGTCAAGTACGCCCCCGAGGTATATCGAGTGATGAGAACACTCACGTACCCGGGATGGATATCAAAAGGCTCTCGCACTTATCCGCCCTTGGGGTATATAGCGAAGCCTTGCCAAAAAGGAGGGAGCCTGAAGCCTTAACCATGCGATCACCTGCGTTGCATATAAGATCGAGTCCAAGTAAAACACATGTTAGGTCATCCCTGGGGGATGTACCACCCCACGGCTTATTTTATTCACTATTTCTTATAAAACCCGAGGCTTGTCTCGTGGTTATTTTCAAGTACTTTTTTTGGTAAAAATGAGTCGTTCTGAAGTCTTCCTTCATTTTCACCGCGTAGTTTCTCCAAATACCTCAGTCTGGACAGTTGGGCCGGACAAGACCACACAGGAAGATTAGTAAGACAAAGCACGCCAATTATGACAAACAACTTAGAATTAGAGATGATGAACAGAGCTTAGTCGAGGTAGCAAGACCACCGCCTACTTTAGAAGAAATGCATCGTCTACTTTTGTTAGTTAGTAAGACTTTGGCTGGTATCACTACAGAGCAGCAAAATGCCTGAGTCCAGTTGAAAGAAATGTCAACCGAACGAACTGCATCGCCAGGTTTTGAACGTCTACTTCTGAATCGAGATCAATGGCATACTTCGCGTCATCAAGCACCAAATCCCCACCACAATCAATAAGTGTAACCGATCATCCCCAGGAATACTATCCAACCCCTAGGCACTATTCCACCACACTACACCAAAACAGGAAATTAGTAACGGTTTTTTTTCTATCAGTAACACTTAAAGTCCGTTACTAGCTTGTAACATGTATAATTTATTACAGAATACAATAAAACCGTTACTACATCTAATTAACCAAATTCAAAATTATTTATAATTCAGTAACGGTTTTTTAATTATGTAGTAACATTTAAGAGCCGTGACTACTTTTTTTTTTCTTTTTTAAATATCATTAATAGACAATATATTTTTTTTATTAAAAAAAATAAATTAACCCAAATATCTAACCCAAAATTTCACTTCCCTCCTACTCACCACTCTCCCTCGTTGCTACTTCTCTCACCAAAACCCCTTAAAACTTCCCGTCAATCTCGCCGTACTCAAATTGCTGGTCATCGGTGGTCTCTTGCTGGTCGTCCATGGTCCTCCTTGGCTGGGTGTGAAGGTATCATCCTTCTCTTTTTCTTATTTCTTCTTATTCAACTATATATAACCCCTAATTTGTTAGATCTATGGTTTTTTTTGCCCATTTTGATTTGTTTTTATGTATTTCTTCTTCTTCTTCTTCTTCTTCTTCTTCTTCTTCAAAACCCTATAAATATATCATGTATTTGAATCGGTGTTGCTGTGTGATTTGGATCAGATGTGTACTTTCGATTGTCCCTTGGTTTGATAAGTATAATGTATATTTCGGAGCTGCTCGATTTGTATGTGATTCGAATCTTCTGTAGTTGTATATTCAGAACTGCTCGATCTGTATGTGTTGTATAGATATAATACAAAGAACCTTACGATTCCCTTGAAAGGCAATACCTCAAAACTGTAAAGACATTTATATCTTCATTTGAATGCCGATTTACTTTTCTTCAACCCAAGGAGACATACATACCATTGCTATTCCGTTCGTTTGCACAGGGATCGTAGTTGTTGTATCTATCATTCTAAAAGCCCCTTAATTTTTTGGAGGGTGCTTGTGTGGCTCTTTTTTAATTGGCTGGACATCATTTAATTTGCTTCGGAGTTCTAATACTCATTGTACTTACCAAATATATATGTAGATACTGTCACTTAGTCATCCCAGCTGTCTATAGCAATATGCTTCCACATTTATTGTAAGAACAAATGAACCAAGTTCAGTTCTAAAGTTCATTCAATTAAATCCACATAATAACAAATTATAATGTATTAATCCACCCAAAAGTTTGCAACAATGTACTTTCACAGATCAACACCACCAGCTCTCAACTTTCACAATAAATTACCCAAATTAACCTAGAAACCTTGATTCTAAAGTCAAAGTACCAAATTTGAAGATAGCTAAATTAGTTTTACTCTTGACCATTAATTACGTTGGAAAGATTCATATAGGGGCTCTTAATTTGAAATGGAGGAAGTAAGACAATAAAGTGCCTTAGTTGCCTCTCTACATCTTTCACCAAACTAGCTTGAACCAATAGTAAATTATTAATACTTACCCATAACCATATAGAGGAAAGACTGGTGCACCAGGCATGAAGGGCCTTCGGCCTCGAAAACCAAAATATGGATTGGGACGCCTTCCCCGAAATTGCTTCATACCAGGAACGTTAGTGCGCTTAGCATCCAATTAAATTACCTTTTTTGGTTAGTTAATTATTTCTTTTTATGTTAAATTAGTTAATTGTTTATTTTTGTGTTAGGCGCAATCAATTATGTCAAATGCAGGTTTGAAGCAGCCATCACTCTTTTCACCCACACCCTCATCTCAGTCATCGAAAACAGAAAAAGAAAAGGGAAAATTGCATATTGTTATCGCACCAAATGGGAGTGTGGTTGGGAATAATTCTAGGAAATGGAGTAACCGTTGTGGAGATTTTGTAAGAGCTTGTGTACCAGTGCATTACCCTGATTGGTGACAAGTGCCAAAAAATTTTAAAGATGATGTTTGGCGCAGCTTAATGGTGACCATTGTTTTTTTAGTAATTAAGTATTCAATTATCATTTATATTACAACTTAATCAAAACTTTTATGACTACAGGATGAATTTGTACTTGATATTCCCGAGGAGGTGGCTCGCCCTATGTTGGAGAAAGGATGGTCCCAAAAATTTAGGACATATAAAACAACATTACGAAAAAGTTTGGAAAGTGAGAAGGAAGAAGCTCCAAGAGAAATGGACCCAAATCATTGGAAGGAATTTTCGGAAAACGAAAATAAACCTAAAAGGAAAGAGCAAAAAATTAAAAATGCTGAAAATCGAGCGCAGCTGCAGTATTCTCATTGTCTTGGACGTTATTCTTATGCTCAAAAAACATATGAACTGGTATATTTTTAAGGTTATATTAAATTTCATTTTTTTTATTGGTACTTATAAAATTTACAATTGTAGCAAGAAGCCGAGCCAGAAAAAAGTATCGATCGAGTCGATGCATGGTTCGCGGGTCATCAAAAAGAAGATGGGACTGTGTTAAGTAGTGCAAAGCCATTTTACGTAAGCACAACTCAATTCTGTTAATATTTAATAATAAACATACATACTAACCATTGCGTTTCTTTGTAGGATCAAGTGATGGAAGCCAACACTAAAAGAAAAAGTGGAGAGGATGCCTCTAGTACCACAATTGAAAATGATGAGTTAACCCAAGTTTTCGGAAAGGATCATGGGGGACGACTTCGTGGAATTGGATCTCACATCTCAAAGAAACAAATGGTTATTGTGGAGATTGGAAAAGCAAAGGAAGCAACAAAGAAAAAAGAAAAAGCAAAAGGTGATGCCTTGAAGGATGAAATGTTGTCATCAGTGCAATCACAAATTCAGACGATGCAAGTAAATTTGAAGAATGATCTAATGTTGTCAATTCAAAATTTATTTCAATCTTTCATGAACGGCGCAAAGGAAAGTTCCCCACCTGTGATGGTGACTCCTAGAAGTGAGTTAGGTTCTAACTCGGTCCATCGCCCATCTAATATAATTCAAAACTTGGAAAACGTTTGTATAGGTCCTTCTCATCCCGTGTCGAGTCATAATCCTTTTGATAAACCTCCAGTTATTTTTCTTGATAAATACTATAAAGAATTGGCAAAAGGGCATGTCGTGACAGATGCATCAGCTAAGATATGTCACGGCAAACAGGTTTGTCCTTCTGAAAAGAAGGTTTGGGTCGAGGAGGTAATGGAGCCCGACGCTGTTTTGTGGGATCCTCCTCAAGATGGTCATCACACTTTGTCTGCTTATGTCTCTGGCGACTATTTGGTTTGGCTATACAGTTTGTTAAAGTATGTTTAGTGTGAGTTTTTTGAGAATTTTGTTGGTGCTTGGACATTTTGGTACTTCTATGTTATTTATGTGTTTCTTAGTATATTTATGTTTGAACTTGATTATTGTAGTACTTAGTATTTGGATAATTTAGTTTTTATGTAATGGAATTTCTATTTGTACTTGGATATTTTTGTATTTAGTGACTGGATAATTTTGTATTTAGTGATTGATTGAAGTTCGATTGCACTAGCTAACAAATTTTCACTAGCTATGCAATTTATTCAAGCTGCATGCTAGGATTCTAGCTGCAGGGTGCAGGAAATTGAAGCAAATATTTTTTTTCAATATTTTGTGTTAGTAACGCTTTTTATCCGTTACTATATTTGCAACACTTTATTTAACATTCTAAAAAGTGTTGCAAGCTCTGTAACGGTTTTTGTCCGTTACTACGAAAAAATTATTTAATAAATAATTATTATACAGTAACGCTATTTTAATTATAGTAACGGATAAAAAGTGTGGCAAAAAATAATTTAGCAACGGTTTTCATGACGTCTGTAACGGTTAAAATCCGTTACAGAAATAATTATAGTAACGGTTATTTAATAATTTCAGTAACGGTTATTATCCGTTACTAGACCAACTGCCACGCCTAAATAGTAACGGTCTTTATGCGTTACTGAAATTATTAGTAACGCAAAATGCATGTTACAAAATGCCTGTTTTGGTGTAGTGCCAATACCCATACAACCCAATAACCATGTCAAATGGGCCCCAAATTCTGGCCCTACTTATCAACAACAAGAACCATCGATCATATGTCTTCAACCCCAGGGCCAGTTAGGCTTTACAACCCAGTATCAACAGTGGCCACAAATCCCCTTGAGGCCTGTTCCACTTACTACCCCGGCAGCCGCACCCAATGAGTTCCCGAATATGAACCGCCTCCAAGCAGTCTATGCAAAATCAGTAGTAACCTGAGAACTACCCGAAGAATTGTTAAAAGAAAGCGAAGAGTTGAAGAAGTTGAGAGAGCAGATGAGAATCCTACAGAAAGGAATCTTTCAGATGAAGGGGGCAGATGAGATTACTGATATGAATGCATTCTCTCTCTACCCCGAGGCTAGATTACCTCAAGGATTTAAGCTTCCCCTAATCATAAAATTCACTGGCATAACTCCCCCGAAAACACATCTCTAATCCTACATACTTTCCATACAAGTATCAGGTTGCAGGGAACCTGAGTTAGCCCAGGATTTCACATGACTCTCACGAGGGCTGCCCTGAGATGGTTCTTTGACTTAGAGAGGCACCGAATGAAGACCTGAGGGGATATCGTCAAAGAGTTCATAAGAAAATATGGGTCAAAAAATCACCTTGAAACATCTAGAAATGACCAAACAAGGAAAGAAGGAAAGCTTTAGCGACTTCGTCACTCATTGGAGAAAAATGGCTTCCCAAATGTCAAAACAACTGGATGAAGAAGAGCAATTAGAAATAATACAAAAACTTTTTACCCCGGCTGTTATGAATTGCATAAGAAAACACATCTTTCTTCACTTTCGAGCTTTGTTGAGTATGGGTTCGCAAGTAGAAGACGAGTTGGCCAAAAAGACATAAACCGAAACTAAGAAGGCCGTTTACTCCCAGAAGAAGACAACTACCCCAACAATGAATCAGTTAAGCACTTACCAATACCAGCAGAACCCCTTCTAACCACAACACACGCTATCGATGAATTGGCCTATGCAAGCAGAATCTTCAAATTCCGAGGTCAAGAAAAAAAGGAATTTCTACACCCTCCCCACCACTCTAACTAAAAGCCTAGAGTTACTCAGAAACACCGAACTTATCACCCCGCTCAATCCTTACCCCCCACCAAACCCTATTCCAAGTACTTGGGGGATGAACAAGAACCGTTTGTACCATCAAGTGGCCGGCCACGATATTGACCGTTGTTTGGCTCTTAGACACTGCATCCAAGACCTAATCGAGGCAGGAACTATCCCCGCACCTGGCGGACCCAATATCACTCATAACCCACTCCTTAACCATGCTCTAGTAGCCGGAATCAATATGTTGACTGCAGATGAAGAGGGTTTTGACCTTGTGAGTCTCATTCAAGACGACCCGAATTATCTCAAAATTAAGGCAGAATCAAGTGCCACCAACCAAGCTACAGTCATTTATGTGAAAGGAAAAGATCCGAGGAAACATTTGATGGCCAAACCACCAAAGACGACTCAAGTTACACCGGGCCTTAATCTGATAATCATCCAGGGGATGGCAAAGATGAACTTTTTACTCGGGTAAGGCCTTGGAAAGACCAACCAAGGAATCCCACATCCGCTCGCACTTACGATGACCGACACTTGTTGAGACTGGCCAGAGAAGCTTCCATCTATGATGTGGGAATACCGCACTACCAAAAGAGTTTCCACAGGGGCCACCCCATTCTTTCTCACTTACGGGATGGAAGTCGTCCTCCCAGTTGAGTTAGTGATCCCTTCTCTCGGGGTAGTTTTGGAAAATCAGATCAGTGAAGTCGAATGGGTTCAAGCCAGATACAATGAGTTAGCTCTACTAGACAAGAAACGACTAAAAACCGCATATCACCATCAGGGGTATCAGAATAGAATCACTCGAGCCTTCAACCAAAAAGTCAAAACCAGGGGTATCGGTGAGAATGACATCGTATTGAAAGAGATCAGAGTGCCAGCCAGAGACCCAAGGAAAAATTCGGACAAAAGTGGACTGGACCATACATTGTCAAGAAAATCAACACAGAGGGAGCCACGATACTCGCAGATTTGGACGGACAATTACTTCACTCACCTGTAAACATAGATCGTTTGAAAAAGTATTACCAATAGAACACACCATGTATATTTAAAAACTACGTAAACTTGAGCCCCAACTCAACTTGTGTTTTTGAAAAATCAAATGGAGAACGTAGGCAACCTGAGAAGTGACTTCAGGCTCGGTTTAATCATTATATTGAAAACTTTTCCAGAATAAAGAAATTTCTTACATATTATTCAGTGGTGGTTCAGAACACCTAGAGTTATAGATAAAACTGTCAAATACAAAATAAGCCTATGCTCTAGGGGCTGGTCAGACAAGGTCCTCAGTAGCCAAGTCAATACGAGCCTCATCTAGGATCTGATATGCTAAGACAACACTATCTTCAGTAGGCTCCGAATCCATGAATCGGAACCACTCCATCCGATACAGGTCATCAATCAGTTCTTCTTTCAAAGACTGCCAACGAGAACGGATAATGTCTGCTAGGAGGGGCTGAGACATACCGAATCGAGTATGGTTGAACTATCGGGTCAAACGGTCATGCCATATATGCTCCATAGACAGAGAGATATGTGAGGTAACAAACTTAAGCTCAGAAGAAAAGTTGTTCAAACCAAGAGGGATATTATGAGGAATGTTGAACTGTTGTAGAAGGCAGCCGATGAAATAAAACGAAGTAAACCAGAGACCTCTGAGTCAAACATAATTCTGCCCACCCACGCCAACCACCATCTCCCTAAGTTTCCACCATGAAATGTGCCATCGGATTGCATGAAAGTTCTCAGAAAATTACAAGGTCCAGTCAGAGGAAGACATGGTTAAAGCACTAAAAAGTGAGGGGGCGACGAAATAAATGTGTCAGGTAATCTAAGTGAACCCCATTGAACCCCACTAATCGAAAGCGCTCCAACAACCACATACACAAGAGGCGTGGACTCCCTCTAAGAAATGTCGAAGATCCCTTTTTGAGATTATCCAGTCGGTTCGAAGTCTCAGCAAGGATAATAGGCCCTATAGATTCACCATTTCGGGTTGATATATCAGACTCAGAATAGTCGGTTCCACCAGATTAGAGCCTGTTACCAGCAGTATATCTGAAACCAGACAGATCAGAGCCGCAACAGTACGACTAGAACTGAATGAAGTATCATCATCATAACGATGAAAGAAGTTGACCATCTAATGGAGTTCTAACAAACCCCCAGTAATTAAACTATCACATGCCGCTTGAGGGATTGATAGCAAGGCAATGAGCATATCCCGTGGATTGATATCCTCGATCGGAACAGCCATAGGGAACTGTGTATCGAAACACAAGAGCCATGGGAACTTCTCAAAAGTCGGACAGAGCTCGTCTAGACCAAAGCAAAAAAAGTGTTCTTTCGAATTCCAAAAGGCCGAGGCACCCAGTAGAAAAGAGAAATCTACAGGACAAAAACCCCATGCCACCAAAGGACTAAAGACACCGAAGTTTCACTACCCCAAAAATGTAGATTTGTGACTGTTAGTCTCATTGTACTTGTGACTGCCAATGGCAGTCACAATTTTATGACTGCCAATAACAGTCACAAAGGTCAATTACTCATAATTTTGTATATTTGTGACTGTTAATGACAGTCATAACATTAGCAATATATTGTGACTACATATGGCAGTCATAACCGGTAAAATTTGTGACATTTAAAATTTGTGACTGTCCAATGTAGTCATAAGATAGTTTTAAGTAATTTATTACTTTTATAAGTCTTTTTAGTCATCATAAATATATAACAAAACGAGGTCATTTCATTTTATATACAAATACAAACTAACAAACCCTAGATGACTCTCCCTCACTTTTGAAGCCGTCTCATTGTCACTTCCATTCTCTCTTACGCAGATTCACTCCATATGGCTTGCCGTCTCACACATCTCGCCGGTTGATTTTGCCCTAACTTACCATTTCGTTCACCCTCTGGTGGATGGTCTCTCAGATTCGCACATCACGGCTCAGTTTCTTCACAAGGAACTTCCTATTAAGATTGCTAGGAGAGCTATTGAGCTTCAAACCCTACCTTATGGCCTTTCTCAAAAACCTTCTGTTTTGAAGGTATTTTATTATCACTTTCCCTTTTCACTGATTTTGATTTACATATATTGTTTTATATTTGGGGATGGGGTTGTGAATGGTGGTGAGATTAATTTATGTTGGTTGATTGGTTTAAGAGTGAACATTGCTTATTTTTTTTATGAGTTTTTTGTTCTTAAAAAATTGACTATGTGGAAGGATACAAGTATATTTTATGGGAAACTGTTAAAAAATATAATAATAAACAGTTTGCTGTCAAGAAGTTCACTACAATGGCCTGGCTCGATCCTAAACAGTTTGCTGTACTCATCTCCATTACTTGATTTTGGTTTTTTTAATGTTTTTGCTCCGAATTAGGGTTTAATCTTTATGTACTTGTATTTGTTGGTTGATTCAAGGACGAAGCCTGGGGCGTTGGGAAGTTGAGGCATAAAAGGCTAGCCAATTTGATTGGCTACTGCTGTGACGGTGATGAGAGGCTCCTTGTTGCCGAGTTTATGCCCAATGATACCCTTGCTAACCATCTATTCCACTATATCTATTATTTATTTACATTTACAGTTTTGGTTATTCATTCATTTTTTGTAAATTTCTTTTCAACTTGGAAATAATGTTCACTACATTGCATTGTTCTTAAAAAATTTATGTTGTGCAATAATACGTACCATATGTAATGCATTTTAGAACTTTGGTCTTTTTATATAAATAGGTTATTGTAATAAATGCAAACATTAACAAGATCCTATTTTAATATCAGCTGGATAATTTTGTATTTGTTTGAATTATATTATGTTTCTGCGTTGTTGAGATAATACTTCCAGTCTATCAAATTGGCCCGCTGGATTTTATACTGGTGTGTAGCAGCGCGCACACAAAATTCAGGATTCTTATTGAGGTGTTAGTTCATGGCTAAGTTGTATTTATGCTTTTTTTATGTTAGCAACTTGGGACTTGTTAGATTTTTGCCATGAACTAGGGATGGTCTCAACTGGTGGAGCAAGAATATTTCATTCCCTTTAACCGGAATAATCAATCAATGCCCTTTACTTGTTTTTTAATAAAGTTAATGTCGATTAAGCAATGTGTAGTTAGGCCAAATTTATTATGTTAAGATGTTTTTGCACAAACAAATTTCCAAAAAAAGAAAAATAAATAATTTTCTATCATATTGCAGTAGTTTATTTCTGTACTTTTTTCCTTCCTTTTTCTTTTTCAGGCGTGTTTGTGGTGTTGGGTTGTAATGCGGGTGGGGTAAATAAGTGTGGTATTTATTGATAATTGCTGAAACGCAGCAAAATTTGGAAAGACCGGCTTCAATAGATTATTTAACTTACCCATCAATGACCCTTATTACTTTATTCTAAATCTGAGATGTCAATTTTAAAAAGTTGAGCATGATTACCTTATACTTAATGAAGTTTAATTCTTTTTAAAATTTTGGTGGGTCAACTTATCAGGGCCATCTGTCTCCACCAAGCATGATATTTTATTAGCTTTGCTTATCTTTAAGATGAGCTATATAGAATATTTTAAAAGGCGAAGGCATAAGCCTCAATGCGGTGAGGCATAAACCTTTCGTGCAAATTAATTTTATATTAAAAAATAAAAAATAATTAATACAGACATAAAAATAGTTTGAAAAATGTCATCTTATTGTCATATTTTTTAGTTTAAGGGGTAAATTGCTAATAAAGAAAACTTTGGGGTCATGTCTTTATTTTGGATCAGTACTGCCCATTAATGAATCAAGATTGGATCTGGACTTTTTGAGTCCACAATTTACTAGAGTTTGGGGGCTTTTTACTAAGTATTAACCTAACCAAACCAAGGACAAAAAGGTCCTCACAGATCATATAACTAAAAACCTAGTGTATTTTTTTTCTCTTTGTTCTTCTCATCTTGCTGCCGCTTCTCTCTTTCTCTGTTCATTCTTCTCCTCCTGCTGCCGTCTGAAATCTCTTCTCTCTCTCTGTTCGTTCTTCACTTCTTCCACAGTTGGTTTAGCGCTCAAAAGGCGTGTTTAGACTTAGGGTTTCAAATTGAAACTTATCTTCTTCTTCTTTTTTATTTGCACAGAAACTACATCTTTTTCGTTTTGGGAGGGGAAATAAAAAAGCACAAAAGGCTTAAGCCTCACACGCCTAGGCGTAAAAGGCGTAAGTGTGAACACCTCATTTTGCGACCCCCGCAAGAATTCTGATTTTCAAAGAAATGAACACGCATGCATGCACGAGCATTTTTAGATGCACAAAAACTATGTACATGTGATACAGGTCAAAGAAGATAGCCAAAAGGACCCTGGATGAGGAGTTACAGAATTATCGAAAATTATCAGAACCAAAAATCGTCAAAAACTCCTGGAAACTTGTTACGCATTTCGGATCATCCTCAAACTTTGAGAGTTATTAGACATTACCATGAGGAGTAGCATACTCGAAAATCAGCTCAATCCGACAGTCAGATCTCCAAAAATTCAGAAAATCATGAGTTAGATTCGGGTGGTCAAATGGAGGTCTTCTCGAAGTTAAAATGGTTTGAAATTTGGTAAGTGAATAGGCCTTATTGCGGGGAGGAACATATCCAAAATTCAGCTTTGTCGGACATGGGATCATCAAGAATCAATTTGTCTATCGTGCAATTCTAGTCGAAATGTCCTTCGTAGCAAATTAAAATAAATAGTGGCCTTCCAAAATTCTGATCGACCTAAAATTTGGACACAAGATAGAAAACATTTGGAGGGAAAACATATCAAAAAATCAAGGATACCAAGTCCTACGCGGTATCCTCATGGAAGTTCAATTGTCGAGATTGTTGTACGCAAGTACGTTTCCTACGCGGGAACAAACTCTTTGTACCAAGCCAAGGATACCGAGTCCTTCCCGAACTCTGATCGTCTCCATTTTTTTACAGAGTCTAGAAGACTTATATTGTCAATACATATCCAAAATTCAGAATGATCCAACGGTGAGAACTTGACTTGTCGTGCAAACAAGGGACCTTGTCTACAACAAGTACCTTTCCTACGCGGACACAAACTCTTCGTACCAATCAGAATGAAAGGGAACCTTCCCGAAATCTGATCGACCTAAATTGTTTACAAAATCTAGAAGAGTTCTATTCCCAACACATATCCAAAAATCAGGATGATCCAACGGTGGGAAGGTTTCGCGATAATTTCCAAGAGTCCTAGTTGCAATCTCTTTTCTTGCTCTCCAAGTATTTTGACAACTATAAATAGACCCCCCTCCATTCATTATTATCATCAACAATCAAGGGGATTTCGTGGTACACACCAAGAGACCCTTATTCTCTCCCCCCAAGGAGGCTCAGGTATAATTTTCGCTCTTTTCTTTTATTTATTCGTCAGTTTTATAATTTATATTCTTGTCTGCATAATTTCTATCACTTGATAGCTTTTTCAAACCCTTTTTCAAATTGTTTTTCAAAACCAAAGGCATATAATAAACCCTAATCCAATTCCAAAATAGTATTATTACTTTCTTACTTTTCCAAAAGTCCGGATTAGCGGTATTGTTATACGAAGGAATCGATAATCGCTATATATTCAATCTAACTCATAGATTGCGGTGTATATGTGATGAATACTCGATGATGAGAGCACTAGTGCTATCTATACCGGTTTAATCAATAGACTATGGTATACGATTGGTCAACTCGCCTCATATAATATCGAATATAGGATTCCACATTGAATCAGTTTTCGAAAAGCCCAAAGTTTACAAAATCACTTGTTTCATTGCATCTATTATCATCAAACTCGCTTTTTCAAATCACACACATAAACACTTATTTTCAAAATCATGGGCGAACTAGGAAACACGTCGTTTTCATCCCAACCCCAAAATCTCGATTTCTAAGGCAAACACGAAAAGCTGTAAAGTAATAGAAATAGCATGCAAGAACTAAATTATAACACACGCATATCCTACTTAAGAGACCGAAAGGGCGAATTGGGTGCCTAACACCTTCCCGATTCGTAACTTAATCCCCGAACCTTCGAATCAACTAGTTTCGCATACATTGTGTATAAGAGGATATTTAATCCATAAATACGTCTCTTTTACACAAACCTTTTTTGTTTGTTTAGTAAAACAAACTGGCGACTCTTATTCTTTTCAAAACCTAATTCCAAAGCAACAAACGGAATCGCCGCCCACGAGGACCCCCAGGCGTCAAGAACACGGGTTCTCACAGTAAGCCTCAACCAAAAGGCGTAAGCCTAGCATACAAAATGCTGTTCGTAATAAGCTTTGAGCCTTTTTTCTTTCAAGGCGCATAAATGTGCGCCCCAATGCACGCCCATGCACGCCTTTGAAAACACTGGCCATATATAATGTTACTTTTCTGGAACCACACTTTGAATGGTTAGACCTTGGATATTTCTATCTAGTGCTTTTGTTGAGGTTAATTTAGTTGCCGTTGCGCTTTGTTAGTTCTTACAAAATAGAAAGCTGAGAACTACTTGTCCTCTTTTATTGTTCATCATTGATGTAACTTTGGTTTCTTATCTTACTCAAAAGGAAAGAACTGATTTTGTATCTCCACGATTGAGTGTTAACATGATTTCTTTTACTTGTAAGGTGTGGGATTTGTGTCTTGGTTTTGGATTTTTTGTTTTAGATTTTAATAAGAATTTGAGTAGTTTTAGTGCACAATCCAGTAGGATGGATAGAACTCTGTTTTTTTTAGGGCTTGTTCCAATTTTCCTTCAATTGTTGGGGAAAACGATGAGCTTTAAATTCATTCCGAATTGAAAACAATTCACTAGGAGATTAACATTTAAGCCTCATTATTTTACCAGATTTGTAAGGTTTAGAGAATTGAGATGCTTGTATAAAATAATATGTATTTGCTCATTTTTTCTCTCAGAATCTGCTTTTGGACTTAGATTTAGCCTTTAATATTCTACTATTTATTTAATCTTGTATGTTTATTGACTGCAGGTTTTTTGCCTTGCCAATTGTGATTGTGTAGACTGGTAAGTTCTATGCTAATTCTTAGTTCAGCTCCTCTTGCTGCCAAATTTTACATTTATCACATAGAAGTGCTTGTTCCAATCGAAGAAACTTATTGATTTAATAATAACCTTGGCAATTAATATTTCTTTTGATGGGAACTTTGATTCAATTAGTTTTTGAGAGAGATCAGTTTGGAAAATGGTATTCTATTGATTCTGCTTGCTCATATACTCGAGTATAAGAAATGAAAGTTCTTTGTTTCTAGACTAAGGTAGCTTCACAACAATGTATATATTATGTCCATTTTTCAGAATATCTTTTTGATCCAATAAAGAAAAAACATTGGTGCTAATGCAGCCAATAATCAAGACCAAAACATATTTAATTATAATGACTTGACATGTTAATTTTTTAACCCAACTCTTAAATTTTGGAACCTAACGAAACGTCTCCAATAGAAAGTTCTATTCTAGATTTAGGATGAAGTAAATAATGACTATTAAACAACTGATGACAGTTGAAATTTTTTCAACTATACCATAGTTTCTCTATTTTTAGCTTTTTCTTTTGGTACGCAGAAACTCTTTGCGATTTACACAAACAAATCCTCTGCCCAATAAAACTCACTCCAAGATCACCCATCAATAGAACCAGCACAATACAGAGATGTAAAACTGATTGATTATCCTTAAAAGTTGCAGAATTGACCATTTAACCACTGGTATAGCCAATATAAGACTGGGGGTAACTCATATCCTCGAATCTATTCAAACTTGTCAAGTTAGTGTAACAGAAACATCAAAAAAAGGGGGGTCTAACCTCTAACAAGTAAAAATTTCTTTGTACATCGTTCATGGACTGGACATATATTCCCACGAATTACCCAATGTAGCACCATGCTGCTTGATTATACGTGCAGAGTAGCTCATAGACTGGCTATATCTTCCCACATACTACCCAATGTAGAACCATGATGTTTGATTATACATGCAGACTGCAGAAGAATATCTTGCTCTGCCGAAAACAGCTTGTCTTTACACTACACCAAAAATCATCTTAAGAGACTGACTTTTTTCAGTCAGTCGCTTAAGTACTTCTTAAGCGACTAACATTACAGTCCGTCACTTAAGCATGCTTAAGCGACTACACTTAAGCGACTAGAGTTAATTAGTCGCCTAAGAGCCTCTTAAGCGACAATATTTCAGCGACAACCCTTTGTTAGTCGCCTAAGAGACCTTATGCGACTACGCTTAAGAGACTGACATATGTTCGTCGGTTAAGAGACCTTATGCGACTACACTTAAGAGACTGGCCTATGTTGGTCACTTAAGAGATCTTAAGCGACTAACATTTATATGTTAGTCGCTTAAAAGTTTCCACTGACAGTTTTTAGTCAAAGCCAACTGACTTTGACCAGTTGCTTAAGAGACTGAGTTTGCACATTATCAGTCGCTTAAGATCTAACTTAGGCGACTGGCAATGCATTATCAGTCGCCTAAGTGTCTTTTCTTTTAGTTTAGTATAAAACCTATTCTCATAATGCATTTTGGCCAGATGAAAGGCATTTAAGTAATTTTGATGATTTAGGTACAAGACAAATGCTTCAAATAAGTTCATATCTATTATCATTATAAATTAAACATAAAATATTCACAATAAGCAAGGAAGCACAATACGTATTTTATATGATACAATACTACACTAATTAGGGATATGATGAATCTTTAAAAATTAAGGATTTGATAGTTAAAATTAAGACTTCTTTATATATATATAAAGAAGTCTTAATTTTAATAAAATATATCAATCTATTAGGGGTGTTGTCAGAAATTCGAAAACCGAACGAACGAACCGAACCGATCCGTTGCGATCCGAAATTTCCCGAACCGAAAAAAAACCGAAATCGAAATCAAAAACCAAAACCGATTGATTTGGGTCGGTATAGGTTGGGGATTCGGGGTCCCCGAATTGGACCGAAAAAACCGAATCTTTTAAAAAAAAAACTCCAAACTTAATGTAATTTCTTAAGTTGTCTTACAATACGTTGGAAAAAAAATGAAACTTTCTTACAACATTTACATTATATAAATGACCCAACCCTATGGATTATTTACATTTACAAATAATTACTTAAGCTAATTATTAAAATAAATACATTATATAATTTTTTTGTAGCGCCTTTTGAGTGAATTTATATTTTTAGTGCAATTTTGAACTAAAGTTTTAAAGATACAAAAAAAAAACGAATGAGACCGAACCGGACCGAAACCGAATAATTTGGGGAGGGTTTGGGTTTCATAGGTACGAAAACCGAAACCGAACCGAACCGAAACCGAATTATAAAATTTGGGGAGGGTTTGGGGTACCCTAGTTTCTACCCCGACCGAAACCGAAAACACCCCTACAATCTATATCTATAAAAGTACAAATAATTTAAGTGTTTTTCTCTTTTTTTGTGAAGATAGCCTAATCAATATATTTAACATTTATTAATTGTTTTATAAATTTTTATAATAAATAATAGGGAACATTAATAAGAGTTGGATGCAGTGCTACAGAGGTTCGGACTCCTTTATTTTGGGGGTACTCAAATTCTTGGAGTTTGTAGTACAAAATACTAATGAACCTACAGGATTGTACAAGTGCCCCTACACAAAGTGCCGCAACTATAAACAGCGACTTAATGTAAATAAGATGAATAAGCACTTGACCGGTAATGGTATTATAAAGGAGTATACTATATGGGACCAACACAGTAAAGCTTCAAACATACCTTCATTATGGGACCAAAGGGAGATATATTTACAGAATTTGGCTTTTTCCAGTAGTAGTGTCAATCCTTTCATCAGCCCCACTATGAAAATTCTGGGCGATACTTTTTCATTTTTTGAATCTTACAATACAACTTTTGTCGATAGTGTAAATGATGTTAATATTGGAGTTCATGTTGACTTTATTGCCAAAGTTGCGATGGACAAATATAACAGGTTTTTAACAAAAGCATAGACTCAACTGTACGAGGGTAATAATGATACTGTGTTGGGTTCCATTCTTAAATCGATTCAGATCAAACTAAAGTGTAGAATGTCGGACAAATATATTTTTTTTAAATATATATACTTATTTTATATTTTTTTATAACCCTAAACCTCATTCATTCACTCATTTGTCACCTTTCAGTCGCTGCCCACCTCTTCACTTTCTCTATCTGTCTTGTCTTCTTCACTCACTTACCACTGACCACTCCACTCCATCGCCAGACACCATGAGTAGTTCTTTAAATCCTGTCGAACCTAGTAATGATGTCTTTCTTTCTATTGTTTATCTTTCTTTTCTCCCCTTCTCCTACGGACCTACCTTATATATACATACATACCACTAATTTTTTGTTTGATTTGTTTGATTTTGGTTATTTTCTCTCTCCTTATCCTACGAATTTTGGTTTGGGAGAAGAGGACCAGTATGAGTATCTTGTTGGACAAGAGGTTGCACGTAATAAGGAATATAAATAGGCTAGTTTTCTTCATCATGTTATCGAGAGGGCTTTGCCTTCGCCCTTGTTGTATTATGAATAAACTATGATATTTTGTATCATTATCAAAAATTACGAGGTTTGTTGTAGTTCTGAATCAAAAATATATTTATTAAGGTGATTATTGGAGTTGTATTGCCTATCCTCGACATTGATCAATGTGAGTCGCTTAAGTGAATAATCTTTTTTATAATATTTTACTTTTACTTTGCAAAATATTTAGAGGGATTCTTTCTCCCGCTCTATCAAAATAAATAATATTTTTTAGTATTTTTTTCACTTTCTATTATTATTATTATTATTATTATGTAAAAGAAAAAAAGGTATAGGTTAATTCATGGATTATTTAAAACAAAAAATGAAAAAAAATATATATATTTTTTCACTTAAGTGACAAACATTGATCAATGTCAGTCGCTTAAGTAATTCTTAAGTGACTGACTATATATATCTGTCGCTTAAGAAAATATTTTTAAGAGAAATAAATAAATAAATAAATAATATTTTTTAGTATTTTTTTCATTTTCTATTATTATTATTATTATTATTATTATTATGTAAAAGAAAAATAAAGTATAGGTTAATTGATGGATTATTTAAAACAAAAAATGAAAAAAAATATTTTTTTTTCACTTAAGTGACTAACATTGATCAATGTCAGTCACTTAAGTAATTCTTAGGTGGCTAACTATATATATCTGTCGCTTAAGAAAACATTTTTAAGAGAAATAATAAATAAATAATATTTTTTAGTATTTTTTTCATTTTCTATTATTATTATTATTATTATTATTATTATTATTATTATTATTATTATTATTATTATTATGTAAAAGAAAAAAAAAGTATAGGTTAATTGATGGATTATTTAAAACAAAAAATGAAAAAAAATATATTTTTTTTTCACTTAAGTGACAAACATTGATCAATGTCAGTCGCTTAAGTAATTCTTAATTGATTGACTATATATATCTGTCCCTTAAGAAAACATTTTTAAGAGAAATAAATAAATAAATAAATAATATTTTATAGTATTTTTTTCATTTTCTATTATTATTATGTAAAAGAAAAAAAAATATAGGTTAATTGATGGATTATTTAAAAAAAATGAAATTTTTTTTTTCACTTAAGTGACTAACATTGATCAATGTCGGTCGCTTAAGTAATTCTTAAGTGACTGACTATATATATCCGTCGCTTAAGAAAATATTTTTAAGCAAAATAAATAAATAAATAAATAATATTTTTTAGTATTTTTTTCATTTTCGGTTATTATTATTATTATTATTATTATTATTATTATTATTATTATTATGTAAAAGAAAAAAAAAGTATAGGTTAATTGATGGATTATTTAAAACCAAAAATAAAAAAATATATATTTTTTTTCACTTAAGTGACAAACATTGATCAATGTCAGTCGCTTAAGTAATTCTTAAGTGACTGACTATATATATCTGTCGCTTAAGAAAACATTTTTAAGAGAAATAAAGAAATAAAGAAATAAATAATATTTTTTAGTATTTTTTTCATTTTCTATTATTATTATTATTATTATTATTATTATTATTATTGTTATGTAAAAGAAAAATAAAAAGAAGTATAGGTTAATTGATGGATTATTTAAAACAAAAAATAAAAAAAATAATTATTTTTTTTCACTTAAGTGACTAACATTGTTCAATGTCAGTCGCTTAAGTAATTCTTAAGTGACTAACTATATATATCCGTCGCTTAAGAAAATATTTTTAAGCGAAATGAATAAATAGATAATATTTTTTACTTTTTTTTTCATTTTCTATCATTATTTTTATTATTATTATTATATTATGTAAAAGAAAAAAAAAGAAATATAGGTTGATTGATGGATTATTTTAAACAAAAAATGAAAAAAAAAATTTAAGTGACTAATATTGATTAATATCAGTCGCTTATGTAATTTTTAAGTGACTGACTATATATATCTGTCGCTTAAGACAACATTTTTAAGTGAAACATTTAGCGGGATTGTTTCTTCTATCAGTTTCATTTTTTTTTGCTTTCCCTCTATTTTTTTTTTAGTTTCCCTCTTCTTCTTTTTTTTTTTTCATTTTTTCCCTCTCAGTTTTCCTTTCAAGATTTTACTTGGTTTCCCTCTTTTCAGAATTTTTTTTTTGCTTTCCCACTATTTGGTTTCTCTCTCTCCACTTCTACGCCCTCACTATCGCCAAAGCCCCAAATCCCACCGTCTTCCCTCAAACTCCGGCCACCACCACTTTTCCATGCCCTCATACTCCCTGACATCATTGAAATCTCTCACTCTTAACTTACACACTAATCACTCATCAATTCGTGCCCTATTCATCAAATTCGACCCACCTTCATGCTAATCGATCTCTCCAATCAAGCACCGTGTTGGTTCCTATCTGTATCAAATCTGGGCACTAGTTCCTCTTTTACGCCCTGAGCCACCTCGTTGGTTCATTCTTCCATCAAATCTGAGCCCTAGAATATGGAGGTATGATTTTGTTTTCTTTGTTTCTTTTATTTCCAATTAATTACTGACTAAATAAAGAGTGTGGGAGATAGTATTAATGTTTGTGAGAATGAAGTATGAATGTATATATACACAGTATATTTGCTTCAGTTTGTTGGGTCATTTTACGTCTTTTTTAATTTATTATTTTTTGATTCTGTTGTTTGGGCTCTATTTGAAAGTTTGTGGTGTTAGAGACAATCACAACACTTAACCTCATATATATTTTAAGGAAATTTTAAATTCTTCTATGGCTCTACAGAGATTTGACAATTTTGAATTGTTATTTTCTCTCTCTCTCTCTCTCTCTCTCTCTCTTTAAATAGAAGATTAGGCTTGAGTTAGAATAGGGAAAAAAAATTAGGGGCCGAATATACCACTGCGCTGCAAGATGATGCATTAGCACTATTTTTTTAGCAAATATATATTTATGGAATATACATTTATTGAATATATGTTTATAGACATGCTTTGTAGAATATATGTAAATATATGTATTAGCATTATTAGCACTATTTCATTGCTGCAAGGTGCTACCATTGCTGGTGCTGCTAAGTATGTAAATATATGTTTATATAATATGACCTTTTTGGTAATGTAGTCCAGGTAGACAGTGATGGACTTTCTAAGGGATGTAGATATGTTTGAAACATTAGTAGTATATGTTTTAAGGTTACTTTATTTGACATGCTTTCTATGTGAATATAACTGCAGATGTTTATTTGGCTTTCATTTTTGGTGAATTAATTTTAATCTGAATCTTCTATTTTCTAGTAGGAGTGTGTATGTATATATATTATTACTGAAAATATGGTACGAGGCATGCAGCAATTTCCTTTGGATTATTGTTTTCAAGTCTATAATATTCTTGTGAGTTGCAATTATAGATTAATTATCTGACTTGGCATGCACCAACTTCAATTACAAAGCCCTAGCTTTCATTGTAGCTTCAATTATAGAGCCCCAGCTTTCATTGTAGCTTCAATTACAGAGCCCCTCAACCAGTAAGTAATTCCTCTCTCTCTCTAAAATTATTTTTTAATTTTTTCTTGTGAATTGGGTTTGTCACTCTTTAAACTTCCACGTAAACGTTGTTTCTTGGGATCATTTCTTGTTAATTTATACCAGAAACTTCATGCTGTGCACAAGGTCTAAGACAGTAATCATAGTAGGATATAGCCTTAGAGATTAGGGGAGGTAGTTTTGGGATTTACTGAAAAGTAGAGAATTAGGGCCAAGACATTGGGAAGAATCCTTTTTTGACCATTGATTAGATTGTGATTTATATTTTTCTTAAAGTTAATGAGTCTGAATTTTATTGATGTGTTGGGGTTGTCTAGTGGTAAATTAATGATCCTCACTGTGTAACATATTTTGTTTTGATAATAGACACACATTCCCTTATATAGTTATATGTATATATAAGAACACTCCAACTAGGTATTGGTGTTTGGTTTACAAAGTGGGTTTCAAAGGAGGGTATTGTTTTCTTGTTGTTCTTGATGCATCAGAAGAGTAGTACTGAACTTTTCTTAAATATATAATGCATGTGCAGGTAGTAATTAAATTGGCACCATTAATGATAATATTAATTACTCATACCATTTCAACATAAATTGAATGAAACCATTGTCTCTTAATTCTGATATCATTAGCCCACTACACCAGAATTGGATTTCACCTTCATTTGTTATAAGCGCTTCCCCTAACAGTTTCTTTGCTCACCTTACCATCTCCGTTTTAGGATAAGCATCTTCTTCATTGTTCGGTATTTCTTTGATAAATTGTGGTTCTATAACAAACAACTCGGCTTGTGCACTGTGCCATGCCAGTTAATAAAACTCACCCCTGCCTGTTAATCCATGGGTTTGTCCATGCATTGGCTTCTCATATGGGAGATGAGTCCAAAAGAAAAACAAACTCTAAGTGGTTGAGAGGAAGATTAAGTGAGCTTCAACCAGAGTCATATAATTATATATAAAAACTCAAATTTAGATGTAAGTGAGCATTCTAGCTTGTGCTAGAAATAGAAGACAAAAATATTTTCATATACAACTGTGGCTTTAATTAAGAAATATTGTGAATTGATTTCTTATGACAACTTGTTAAAGATAATTAAGATAGAGTTGGGATGTTACTAGAATGTGTTTACCAAGTTGTAGAATTACAGGAAACACATTTTCTGTTTCAAGAAAAAGTGAACAGCAAGCCAACAAGATTAGATAAGTGGTAGATGGTAAGGGTTTTCCTTAAGCGGAACAATTTGTGAATTGCAAAGTTCAAATACACAACTCCAAAGTTCAAAGTCATGCTTTAAATAATCATGAGACCTAATAACCAATTTTCAAACATGCAGCTAATAAGTACTAACAAATAAGTTGACAGCAAATTGTAAGTGCAACACAATCAAGATCAGCAAATCACGAACTTATGGACATGGTTAATACAACTAGAGCCAAATATTTTGCATTCAAATCAAGGGACAAAGGGGATTAAAATGTAGACTACTATGCAAATAGATATCAACTTATAGAGATATTGAGAGAGAAAAAAAAAGGGAAGGAGATTTACCTCAAAAATAACTTTTCTTTCTACTCCTTGAAAACCCAAAAACCATAATTTTTTTTTTCATATTATTGAAAAAATAATCCAGCTAAAGCTTAAGCTATTACACACCAATTTATACATCACATATACATAGTTGCTTATATTATTTTACTACAGTACTTATTTTCTGAAATAATTGTTTAGCCATGTTTTTTTTTGGGTGTTTTCTGTTTAATTTTTGAATTGCTTTAGGATTTCCAAAGTTTCTGAGCTTTGTAATTGCAGATGTCGTGACTCTTCATTTTGACCTTTTTTTATTGCCTATTTTTACTAAATCTAGTTTGAAGATGTTATTCCTTCAGTTTTTATTTTTACTTAACTTACTGTGCATTTAGGAGTTCCATTTACAAGGTTTGGAAATGAAATTCGAGTAAAAAAAATAAATAGAATCTCAAACAAGCTTGGAATTGTTTACGCAACGAGTGGAGTTGGTGTGACGAGAGGGACAATGGTCTCCGGCTTGGGAAGATCAGGCTAGAAGTTTCTTAAGGAGAGAGGTGGAGTACGGGCGTCTGCTTCTGAGTCCATCTTGGCGGAGAAGGTCAAATCTCAAGAGGAGCAACCCTAGGTAGCAAACGAGCGCATTTGCCAACTTGAATACGAAGATATTTATGAGATCATGAGGTACTTTAAGGAGACCTATGAGGCGGTGATGGATCGAACACCAGTTAGAGGTGAACTTGTTTATTTAACTAAATTAGTCTCTTAAGCAACTTTTGTTATTAGACTTGTATTTTTGTGAACAAGTTTTCGATGTTGTAAGTAAACCACATTTAAAGTTTGTATTTTGTTTGTGAATTATACATTTGTATTTGTGTTGATTTTTCATGTGAACACTTATTGAAATTATATTGGTTTGAATTGCAAATTTATTTGTGAATTGGTTTGAATTGCAAGTTTGGTTGTGAATTACAAGTTTAGGTGTGAATTGATTTGAATTGCAGGTTTGCCCAAACTTGTAGGCTGCTAGAATTGCACATTATGGTGGAATGGTGCTTCTTCACTTAAGCGACTGACATAGCCATTGACAGTAGCTTAAGTGAAATCACTTATGTGGCTTAAGTGGTTAGCTTAAACGACTGACAGAGCTTTGTTAGTCTCTTAAGTGACTGAGCTTAAGAGACTGACAAAGCCATTGTCAGTCACTTAAGCTGGACTAATTTAAGAGACTGATAAAGCCATTGTTACCCGCTTAAGTTGGATTAGGTTAAGAGACTGACAAAACCATTGTTAGTCGCTTAAGTTGGACTAGCATAAGAGACTGACAAAGTTATTGTTAGTCGCTTAAGATGGCCTAACTTAAGCGACTAAGGTATTTGCATTAGTCACTTAAGCCTTAAGCGACGGAGTTTGAATCCGTGGCTTAAGAGTTTCTTAAGCGACGGACTCATATTTCTCAGTCGCTTAAGAACTACAGCCACTCAGCTAATGCAACAATACTTAAGCGACTAATAGTTAGTCGCTTAAGACTTAAGAGACGGAAAATGGATCTTAAGCAACTGTGAGAGTCAGTGTCTTAAGATCTTTTATCAGGTAGTGTTTGCTCTACACAACCATAAGGACCAATCAAAGTGTATTAGAAATTGGAAAATGGTATTCTATTGATTCTGCTTGCTCACATACTCGAGTATAAGAAATGAAAGTTCTTTGTTGCTAGACTAAGGTAGCTTCACAACAATGTATATATTATGTCCATTTTCAGAATATCTTTTTGATCCAATAAAGTTTGTACTTTTGGAGTATCCAGAAGGGTTCATTTGAGTAGGATATAAGTTTGACTACGTTGAATATACTATGGACTTTAGTGACGTTGAATAGACTATGTACTCTTCTTCTTTTTTTTGGTAACCAAAAAAAATTAATAGTTTTTTTAAATCACTAAAGAAATCTCTCTTTGTCCACTTGTTATATATATGTGTGTGTATTAGTTGAACCAATTATTAATTTACAATAATAAGTTAACAATTATATTTAATGTATAAAATTATAAACATGTGAAAATATAACTACGTGATCAATTTAACTTTGCCATTAACAATTGTTTTAATTATGTTCAACCCAAGAATAAATATTGTAAAATTGAAGCAACGTAAAAGTTTTGACCAATTATATTGTCTCTTCTATTTGCAAGGTATCAATGTCCCTAGATACACACTACATATATACACCCCCATATATAGTAAAATTTCCTATTGAAGAGCTTCCCTATTCAAAGGATTTCAAAGTGTGTTTGATTTAATTTTTTATTTTTAATGTAAACAATAAGTAGAAACTAGGTCAATTAAGTAATTTATTCCAATTTGATTTCAAAAAAAAAAGTAGAAACTAGGCCATGGACTCCTAGTTACTTGTATTGATGCGTTTGCAGGGGAATTCAACATTTGGTCGGATTTAGATTCTATTTGGGTGCTGTGTTGCTTCACCGTCTCCATCTCAGCTCCTTCATTTACTTTTTCTCATGTAAGTCATTTCATGCCAAGCTTTGGTAGTATAAGGTACTTGTGTAATGCGGGGGTTAGTTGTATTAGTATAAAAAATTACAAGTTTAATGCAGTTATGAAAGCAAACTTATATTTGGATCAAAAGTACCTTTCAAACCTAGTCTCGTTATTATAAGGTACTTTTTAGACATTTACCTTGACAACATGTTTGTTTTTCTTGTTATCATTTTGTGCCCCCTTTAGTGTATTTCTTTTACACGCAATACTTTCACCTTTATGTGGCTAGACACTTGTCATTTGTCATTATACTTTGATTATTGAATGCAATAATATTGAATTTCGAATATTGTGATATCCTGACTTTGATAAATCTTTTGTTGGCAGAGGCGTAACTTATCTACTGGATGTGACTTTGATATTGTGATATCCTGTCTTGTGTTTAAATTAGTATATAAGGATGCTAATTTTTATTATGGAATGAAATGTATAATAGGTTAACAGAGCAATGCTGGACCCCATATATGAACAAGAGCCCATCTTTCTTGGAGATTCTAAAAAGACTCGAGAAGATAAAGGAAACAGTGCATGGGGATCATCACTGGAACATATTTACTTCTTGACCTATATATATATTGAAGTGAAGCCTAGCCAAATATCAAGATAAGTGAATTTGGTAAATGTATAATTTTGTTACCCCATTTTCTTGAATTTGAATATAGATGGAATGCGTAATATGAATATTGATTAGTTTGTAATGTGAATGTTGATTGGTTTGTAATTTGAATGCTTTGTGAATATTGATTGGGATTATAGTGTGAATAAATTGATTGGATTGTAGGTAAAAAAAATTGGTTTTCTAAATAGGCACAAATTACTGCAAATTTCGTGACTAAGTAGTCACATATGATAGTCACAAAATATGAAATTTGTGACTGCTAATGGCAGTCACAAAGTACAAAATTTGTGATTGCTTGTATTGTGAATTTGTCACTGTTTATGATAGTCACAAATTGTGTACTGTGTGACTTCCATTAGCAGTCACAAATTATGAATTTATGACAATCCAGGACAGTCACAAATTGTCTTTGTGAATGCCATGGAAAAATGGTCACAAAAGTCATAAAAATGAGATTTGTTAATGTTATATGACTGTACCAGTCACAAATTTTTCTGTGACTAACATTTCTGTGACACTCATTTGTGATTGTTTTAGTCCTTTGTAACTGTTTTTGACAATCACAAATTTGCGATTTTGGTGTAGTGAATTTAGACCATTTTTCGAAGATATTAAGGCATTTCGGGCTTTGATATACAGAAAGTTGGAGTTGAAACGGTAGGAAGACATTTCTTTCTAAAAGAGACAAGGAGAAAGGATGGTGTAGGAATGAAGGAAAGAATATGGAGTATTTATAGGAAAAGAGTGTCATGTTCTTGTTTATTGCGCGACAAAACAATCTTAGGAGGGATTGTCGCATGACAAACATTTATCCAGGAGAGTTTGTCGCGCAACAAATTATATAAAATTCACCCCTTAACCATTTTTGCCAAAAGAATTACTTATGTTTGTGTATGATACCTATTTTGTTTTTTTTACAAAGACCTTAGGGTCTTAATACAACACAAAGGTATGTTCTTTTAACCAAACACGTTTTGATACAGTTAATATATATACATAATATTCTATACATCACATATAAAAAAGAAAACAACTTTTTCATAAATAAACTCCGTCTCTTACAAATAAAAAAAACAATTTTCTTAAAACAAAACTAACGACTAACATTATATCTAAAAGGAATCCTAAAGTGATGCATGAAAACAAAAGCTAATTATAGCGAGTGCGCTTCGATACACTTTCGTTATCAACGGAGGCTTCTCGGAGAGGGTCTACCGCTGGAGGCACGTAAGAAGGTCCTGTAGCTCGAGAGGTTGGGGAAACATCCGCGGTCAGAATAAAAGCCGAAGGCCGAATCACTGAGGATCGAAAACGCCTAGAAGCTCGACTGTCATTCCTTCGGGACTCCAACCTCGAGCAAGAGGAAATAATAGGATCGTCTAGGCATAAAGAGGCCTCCACTGCTCGCTGATAGTCGCTCATGTATGATGTGGGGTCCCGACCAATAAACTGGAGCAAGTTCCAGTTGTATAGGTAACGCGCATGAAGAGCCCGCAAATCCGTAGCACGAACACTCAGCAGCTGTCATAACATACAAAAGGGAGGAAGATTAGCACAATCGAGAATATATATATAGAGAGAGGAATATAGAAAAGGGAAAGAAAGAGGGAGTTTTCCTCATCGTCTATACACTCGCACAAATAGCTAAAGGTATGATCAGGAAGAGAAAACTCTGGGACTGTGTATCAGTGCAGACCAGCACCAACGTAGTTAATATTTTGAGGTAGGGGTGGTATAGTAACTAATGGGACCAAGGGACCTGCAGGACCTGCAGCAAAGGTACAACCACCCCCCTCACGGGTAGGGGCTGGAGGACCCATGGTAGTAGGTGATAGCCGAGTCAATGTCGCAAATGTCCGTACACTAGAGGGGTCCACCACGGTAGTCTCTTTCAAAGGTGGGACCCTACTTAAGGGGGTAGTCACGCCAGCAGGAGGCGTCCGCCCAAACTGGTCATACTCAAAACCTGGTCCAAGATCCGCAGGTTCTAATGATCTCTCTGAAAAGACACCCCCGCCTCCCTCCGTAGCCTCTGCCTCCTTAAAATAGTCCCAGAGACACCGTGGGACCAGTGGGAACTCGGAAACCCTCAGTAGTAACGTCTGGAGCCGTCTGGGGTTCCTCCATCGGCATCACCCCAGAACACTGCTCAGAAGCTAGAACGGCCCCTCCTTCGGCATCGACTCTATCCCCATCCTTCGGCATCGACTCTATCCCCCTCCTTCGGTCTAACAGCCGGAGGTATCACCCTCTCGTTATCAGGATCCTCGTCATCTAAATTCGATACTTTGTCCCTCTAATTGGGGACTGGCGAGAGATGACCCGGGACCGTCCTCGACAGATGAAGCTACCCCCATATTTAGTTGGGATCACCACCCAACACCCGGTATCGATCATAAAAAACCCTACCCCGAGTCCCCTTCGACTCCCTCATCAAGTATCGATCAGCGAAGGCAGTATAATCACCCTCCTCGGTGAGTGGCAGGAAGGTGAGCCTGTTTACCAATGCTAGCACTATCACTGGATCAATTCGCCTGTCCACCTCATTAGAGCTGGTGGGAACGCCGGAACCTGAGGCCACTAAGCCGAGGTATGATGACGAATGACCCGCTTGCTAAGATAGAATTGAAGGCCGTACTTGTCTCGGATCAACTGCCTAGTCCTTAAGGCAATGAAAGCTCGGGCGTATCCGAAATGAAGGCCCAGATCACCCCACAGGGCCCACTCAATCTGAAAAGAGAAGAATAAATTTCATCTCAGTCATCTATTTATCTATTTATTTATTTTAAACGATATTTAAGTAAATACTTACATGCTCCTCCAACAGGTCATAAACAGCAGCGGCCGCAGGCTCTCAGGTCCGATATACGTAAGGAGCCCTGCAGTTTCCAGTTGTAAACCGGCGGAGACGTAGGAACTGATCCTCGCTCTCAAGGAGGAAATCCACCTGGGCAAGACCTTGGTGGGTGTATGCTACAAACCAACTCTGAAAAAAGAAAGACAGAGGGATATTAATAACAGTTATCAGAGAAGGTGCATATACCAAAATAAACAGAGAAAGTTAGAGATTTATAACTCCCACAGTAAACAAAAGCCCTTGAGATTTAGGGACAAATGTCGCGAAACCTGGTCCATGGCGTCATAGAGGACGGCCAGGATAAAGCCACCCTAATCATAATCAAACATGGCATAAAAATCCCTAATGAATGGTAGCCACCATAAATGGGCCGTATTTCCCCCACGGGCCTAAAATAAATTATGAAGTGTCAACAATAGCAAGACACGGGCATACTGGCGTGCCTCCTGCCTAGTAATTTGCTCTCCCGTATTAGCCAACCTAGCCCTCTCGGTCGCCAAGTGTGTGATCAAAAAGGCCAGAGGAATAGTGTTACCTGAGCTCCATCAATCCAGAATCCATCCCAACGCACCTAGCATACCCTCGAAAGAGAGGCATAAAGGAACATCTGAATGGAAATACCTCTTGAGGGTATTCCGGTCAAAGCAAACAGATCCAGTGGAGTCATCGTCATTTCTCCCCAGCCCCAGTGGAATGTATGAGCAGTGTCCCACCAATGAGCCGCGAGGGCTGTCACCAGAACCATCGCCCTAGACACCCTCTCCTGTAATGCATCGAGAAAGGTGACAAAAGGAGTCGCAAACAACAACTCCTGTACAGGGGCTAGGGCCTGTCGTCACTTAGCAAAAATAGTATTGGGAGAACCCCCAACCTCGGTCAACCCACTGTAGACACAACGTATATATATATATATTAGTGATTATGAGAGTTATAGTGGTTACATGGGTAAATTATGTAATTTTTCAAACTTGAGGGTACTTTGGTGAAATAGTAGTTATATGGGTAAATTATGTAATTTTTAAAATTTCAGGGTACTTTAGTGATTATGAGAGTTATAGTGGTTACAGGGGTAAATTATGTAATTTTCAAAATCTGAAGGTACTTGGTATGATTATGAGAGTTATAGTGATTACAGGGGTAAATTATGTAATTTTTAAAACCTAAGGGTACTTTGGTGTAATTATGAGAGTTATAGTGATTATAGGGGTAAATTATGTAAATTTTTAAAACCTAAAGATTTTTTTTTGGCAGTTAAGAGTCCTAAGAGTTTCAAAGGTAAAAGTATGTAAAATTCCTAAAAATCGGGTAATATTTAGGAAATCATATGAACTAATGTATTATTATTTTTAAACATATAGGAGGACAACATAACAAGATTACAAAGATCAAAACAGTATCCTTACATGGAAAACATATTATAAATAAACAAATATAAAAGCATACATTATATCAGAACTAACATACATAAAATGTCTACACATACACAAAATGATGTGAAAGAGAGCATACCAAGGTCCGTGGACGGATCTCGTGAAAAACGGCCTCTATAAGAAGCCATGGAACAGCAAAAGCAACACGGGTCACGTCCTAGTACACCACTGCACGGCCGCGGTCCACTCTGTCGTCCTCGTACTAGTCAATGTCAGCCCAGTTGTTATGCTGAGCGTTGCAGCGTAGGACGTCCAAGGCCTCGGTAAAGGAAACCTCCTCCTGGTCACCATCCAATCGATCCAGCTGGCCTCCATGAGCAGGATCCATTAAAAGGAGTGAGAAATGGTAAAAAAAGGTTAAAGAAAAAAAACCTAAAGTGGCAGAGCTTCTGCGCTAAAGAAAATAAGAGAGAAGAGAGCTAGAGAGAGAGAAATGAGAGAATGAGAGAATGAGGTGGAATGAGCTTACCAAGGGGATTATATTCAGGAAATATTTGTTGTGCGACAAAAGGACCTCCACTGAATTATCGCGCGACAATTCCCCCTCTCCCGATTTTTTTTGACTTTTTCTTTTTATTCTGTCTCCTGCATGAACACTTCCGAAAGAGTTTTTTCTTTTGCAAAAACGCATATGAAGAGAAAAATGAATACAAATTTCTAAAGTCATCTATTCAAAAGTGCGAGAACAAAAAACCTGTAAAGGAATATCTTTTTTATAGAAGACTAAACCCGGCAATGTGAATAAAAAAATGTTCAAATAAGACGAGAATAGAAAAAATTGAAGAGTAGAAAAGAGAAAACCCCGCTGGAGCGCCCAGAACGAGCGAGAGAAAACAGAAAGGTACCAAAGTGACAGGGAGAGCTACATCGAGAGTGACAACTAGGCCAAACCGGCTCAGGGCTTCGTTTTAGGTGAGTAAGGCTCCTAGTCACGCCAAACGGGACAAAAAGCTCCTAGTCAAAAACAAAAAAGGCTAGGAAAAGCTTCCTCAAGCAAGGGAGAAATAAGGGCATCGAAAAATAGAAAACGATGTGGGCCTACGAATTTCACAATAAAAAATAGGATTAGAGATTCATTTTTTCAAACAAATTTTCTTTTTATCACGATACAAAAAGGATTACTTAGAAACAAAGTCTTCGATTCATCACTATGCGAAAATTGATGAAATTCAAAAAATCGTTCTATCGAAAGAAATGTCATTTCTCTGGAACAAAGCAAGCATATGAAATTTTAAAAGATTCTCAGAGGGTGGAAAACATATTGGATTAAATGAACTCATAACAGGTCACTTTACCTCCCAAATTTTGTCTCTATAACTCTAGTATTTGGAAAGGGTACAGAAAATGTACCCCCGTAAAAAGATCACACATGGCCCTCTCCAGAGTCAAATCACAAACACAAGTCCTCTCTATAGGCAAATCATAAGCACAAAGCCCTCCCCGGAGGCAGTTATCATTCATTATTTTTATACACAAGAAATAAAGTCATCCCAGAGAAGCAGTGGAGCAAAGAAGTCATCCTAGAGAGGCAGTGGAGAAAATAAAGTCCTCCCAGAGAGGCAGTGGAGCAAAGAGGAGGAGAAGTCCTCCCAAAGCGGCACTAGAGAAAAGAAGTCCTCCTAGAGAGGCAGTGGAGTAAGGAATCCCTCCTTGGAGGCAGCGTAAGTCATTTTCTTTATAGCAATCATAATGCCCTCCCCAGAGGCAATCCATTCACACAAGCTCTCTCTGGAGGCAAACCAATTACAAAACCTCTTCGGAGGCATACACGAGCACTTCCGAATACGAGTACTTTCTTAGAGTTCTTTCGGGAGTCATGGATCAGGGTCTCTTCCAGTCGCCTCAATCCCTTGCAAGCAATGGATTTGAGTTGAGTGGGTCTGTAGACACCGAATCCGTGACCCTGGCAAGAACCATAAAACTGTCAAAAAAGCATTTTTTTAGTATAAAGTCAACCCAAAACACTAGAAATTGCTTCGAAATGTTTGTAGTCCAACAAACTTATTCTCAGAAGGTTTTGTCGTGCGACAAACTCATATTCAGAGACCTTTTTTGTGCGACAAACCAGATTATTGCCCGACAAACCTTCAGATGTCACACGACAAACCCCTATGTCCCAGACCATCCACTCCCTAACACATCAGTCTATCAGGGACAAGCCTTCAGCCGTTTGTCGCGTGACATCTGGCAAGGTGTTGCGCGACATTTCCACTTTCGTGGGGAATGTCGCGCAACAAACTCCCTCGAGCAGTATAAATAAGCCAACACCGCAAGGGTTTAAATATAGTAACTGGGTCCCCAAGAAAAGGCTATTACCTCTCTTTAAAAATCTGGTCTTTCAAGGTCTTCAAGTTTAATTTATTGTTATTAAGTTCTCAATACTCGACGTCTCGTATTTCAAAGTCGAATTCTCAACTATATCTGGAGAAAAAAAGTTTATATTCGCCGGATTATCTTCAGTCATATTATATTTTCTCTCTTTCTTATCTTATTTATCTCATTGGAAATGTAAAGAAAGTTTCTTCTAGTATTTAAAGTTTATATATATATATATATGTGTGTACTTGTTTCCTTTGTTTATATCTGTTGTTATGTCCAATTTCTAATTGAATAAATTTATTGTTAAGTTACAAATAGTTTACTGTTTTCTCTAAACAAAACCCTAATAAAATCATTTTCGAAAATTAGAAGAATTAAGTATATTATTATCTGGATAAATTAAGTTTTCAAAACCCAGAACGATAAAACTTACTTAAAAGATTAAAATTGGATATCTTTAATCTCTCATATAGATTGTAATGTACCTGATATACTCTCTTCAAGAGTCAAAATCCATATCGAATCAATTCCGATAAATAATCTAACCTTTCCTCCAAAACAACTGAAACAAAGATAAAATTAATATTGTTATTTGAGTAAACGATATTATAATATCCTTTCAAATTTCCAAAAATTACGAACTTTGTCATTGATATTTCATTTCTTATAAAATAAAATATTGGATTACGGAATACAAGTTTTTTTTATCCCTTTCCCCGTTTTTCCCAAAATCAAGTTTCCTTACAAAAACATACTTTAGGAAAGTAGTAGACTTTTTAGTAAAGGCATCCAAGTTTTTCGACATAAAATAAACATATAAAGCCACTAAAGACTGAGAAGGAGGAATGGGTGCTTAACACCTTCCCAAACTGTAACATAGTTTCCAAACCTTATAGAATCCTGGTTTTGTAGACAAAACGTGTAGGGATAAGGCTTGCTTTGGCTTTTAACCCTACACAAACCTTTTGTATGTTTTCTCGTAAAACGTTCTGGCAACTCTGAACGAACCCATTTGCATTTAGAAATAGAAAATAGGATTTATCCCAATGTCGAAGCAAATTAAACAAACATAACCCTTTCCGATGTTTTAGACCCTCAAACTAGGGATTGAGATTTGGGGGTCGCATTTGCGGATTCTCATAGAGCTAGAATCTTAAGTATGAAAATCCTTTTTGTTTTCTTATCTGAGTAAAACCTCCTAGCAACCGTTTTTGACATAACATTTGGATTAATTCAAACTTCGGAGATGTTAAGTTCAATGCATAATTCTTTAAAAGAAAAGGTACCAATCAGAATAAGCTTCATTTAGACTTTAGAGGCAAAAGACAACTTAAGAGCACACGTTACTGCACTTTTACTCCCGGAATTGTACAACCAAACTATTTTATAAATTAGATAATTTGAACAATCAAACAATTACTTAGATCTGGGTTGGATCGTTCTTATAAAAATAATTTCCCGGTTAATCCAACATTGGGAATTAAGATTTCTAGGAAAGGACAGTTACATGCAGTTGGGACAAAAGCTAAGTAGATTTTTTGGAAATCTTTTCTATTGTACTTGAGCTTGCCTTGGTTGCATCTAGTAATGCATCCAGATTTGAATTTGGGAGGCCAAAAAGTAAAAGACTCTTTTTAACAAAAAAGTAGTTAATATATATATATATATATATATAATACCCTCGATATAAGCTAACCGAGGAAGATATGTAGTTGTTGCCTTTTGTTTTCTCCGTATCTATGAGCTAGTAAATCTCATTGTTTACAATATTAGAGTTTGTATTTATATGCATTTTTTCCTTTTTAAGAAGAAGGCAAAAAAATGTTATAAATTTTACCCATACAATTTTTGTTTTTATTTTAAATTGAAGAGGCTAATAAAGTGTCGTATATTTATATATTACAAGTAATATTATTTCTACCTCATACTTTAAAAAAATCTAGCAAGGACCCGGGCCACCCGCATTAGATCTGCATCTACGGTGTCAGTAATTTTCATTTATTCATGGGGATAGTAATAAGGTGGTTCACGGTATTACGTCTGATACACACCTTTTTGAAAAAAAAAATTAAATTTTTTTTGGACAGTATGGACTTCTTGTTTCTATATTGATTTTTATTACACTTTATTTTTGAATTGCATTAATTTAAATTTATGATTTGAACATTAGATATATATATAGAAAAAATTTTGGGGCTAGCAGCAAATATTGGAAAATCATTTGAAGATTAGAATTGAGTCTTAACTTCCTCTTCTATCTAACAAAATAATAAAATATAGTTATTAATTTTAATTTTTATATTTAATAATTAACTAGCAAGTTATTCTAGATACGAATAAAAGAGAGTTTCAATATTAACTTTAAATTAGTAAAAAAAAATATATTAAAAGCCAAGAAATGAGCTTTACTCGCAATCTAAAATACTAATTTATCTCCGATGCTGGTAAAAGCACCATTCAAATTTTGGCACCTATTTAGAAAAGATAAAAGGGTGCCTTAACTAATAATATTATTTTAACTTTGTTTAAGAAAAAATAATTAAAACTCCATAATTCTTTTCAAAGCATAGCTGCTTTTATTTTTCTTTTAATTTTATGTCTTTAAATATTTGAATGACATCCAAAATTCAGCAAACAGGGAAACTTATAATTTTTTTCCAAATGAACCATTTCGTATGGAGTGATGAGTTCTTCTTAGTTTATGTCAAGAAAATGTAAGTTGAGGTTTGGATGTGAAAAATATCATTGTCCTATTTTTTTTTGTTACTACATTTAGACACAATATGACATACGTCTTATTTTATGTCAAAATATGAAATAAAGATTATAGAGAGGGCCGGACCAGGTTCAAACCCACATCCAACCATTGAGACTGCTAATAGATAGCTCTTTAGTTCAGCCCAGCTCCTTCATTTGCAACATTTTGAGAGTTTCTAACCCCTAACACCTACAAGCCCCAGTAATAACTTGGCCAAAATTTTACTAATATTACAAAAACATTTATTAAGACAATAAGATTTAAAGTAGTTAATAGTGTTTATAAAATATTCACTCGGTTTTTTAAGAGTTCAATTTTATTTTATTTACATATTTTAAATTATAAAGTTCAGTTTTATTTTAAGGATATAATCAATGCACTAAATTTAAGATAGTAAAAAAAAAATTAGTTATAACCACTAATAGTGTTGTAATTAATGTCTTAAATACGTGTGAATTCAAACTTGACTCTTAATTCTAAACGGAAGGACTATTTAATATATTAAATTACTAATTTTAAAGTTATACAATTATTATTATAAGACTCTCTTGTGGTTTCATTTTTATTTTGTTTTTTTGCGGGTACAAACACAACAAGCTAATATAATATATAAAACTAATTTTCGTAACATTATCATTCTGCACTTCAATTCCTCCAACACATTAGAGGATGGATCACCATTTCCCTCGAGAACAAACTGAGTGACCTAACTTAGTGAGACAGTCCGCACTTTTATTGTAATTGCGTGGAACATATATACGTTGTAGAACAAGACCAAATTCACCTGTGAAGTTTCTTACGTATAAGCTGCAGAAAAGGATGGTTCTCCTCCCGGTAACCATTGATTAGTTGAAACACGGTTGAGGAATCTAACTCTATAATCACTTGCATGCAATTGTTATTATGATCTGCCATTAACCCTTCTTCCATAGCCCTCAGTTCCGCTCCTGAAGGAGAAGAAAGACCACATGAGCCCGCAAAACCCCATATCCATTTTCCTTCATAATCAAGCAATATACCACCAAACATAGCTTCTCCGTTAATGATGCTACCATCCACATTAAGCTTTACTTACCCCGGGGGTGGCCTAAACCATCTGCCATTCATGGGATAAAGATAAAGGCCATGGAAGTTCTCCTCCCTAATTTGCATGTCCCAAGCAGAAAGTTTAGCATGTTTAACAACTCTCAGCATACGGAAATTGACATTATTAAAACACAAATCATTCCTAGCTTTCCTTACTGTCCAGATCATAGCTAGAAATGACTGTGACCATTCCATATCCACGATCCTTGTGATTCTTGCCTTGTCGTCAATGTTATTGCACAACCATGCTTTATACTCAAAAGTAAAATCCCAATTCCATTTAGAGCCAGGAACTAACAATTCCCATACTTGACGAGAAGAAGGATAGTTGCAAAGCATGTGCATCACCGTTTCTAGCTACAACAGTCTGATATCGGTCGCATGAATTATTCTCTCTATTATGCCAATGTCACCGGCAATACGCATCAACTGGAAGACGTTCATGCAAGAGAAGCCACAAGAAAAACCTATTTTTTGTGGACACTTCGGTTTCTAAACCCATTTCCATTTCCTTGAATCTCTAGTATCTTCGCTATCCATAAGAAACTAATAAAGGGACCGAGTTGTTATTATACCGCACATTATTTTCTGTAGTCCTCGGCTCCACTTGATGTTGGTACAACTGAATCTGATGAAATACTGTGGTAGAAATACTATTTTGGATCCTCAGTATTTCCCACTACCCTTCCTCATTAATGATATCTGCCACATTCCAAAATAACTCAGAATTCAATCTCATCCTCCAACAAACACAATGGTTCAATAAACAGCCATGCATCAAACCACAAAGAAACTTTCGTACCTGTCGCTATCGTCTAGCCAAAGCCACCATAAATATGCTGCAAGCTCCTAGTAATGCCTCCCCTCATAACTGATGCATCGCTCTTAGGTTCCACCTGGCAAACAGCTTCAGATTTGATATACTTCGCCTTCACAACTGACGCCCACAATTCAGTAGTACCATTAACCAGTTGACCCCTCAATTTAGCCAGTAAAGCAATGTTCACTGTACGGCCCTCTCTTATACCAAGCTCCCCTTTTGCCTTTGGTTTTGTAACTTGATTCCAATTGATCAAATGTAAACGTCTCTTATTCGAAGTGTTTCCCCAGAGGAAATTCTGGTTGAGGCGATTAAGGGCATCATAAGTAACCTGTGGCAACCAACCTGTCTGCATAACGTAAGAAGGCACTATCGATAAGACGGACTGTATATATAAGAAGTACAGCGACCAGCAAGCGAGAGATTCTTAGCTTTCCAATTCGAAAGGTGCAGTTGGCTTTTTTTCAATAATAAATTCAAACTGTTGTTTCTTGCATCACCTAGATACGATAGGAACTCCTAAATACTTTCCTATCTCATTAGTAAACCAAATACCCGTAACTTGAAGAATACTATTACGTGTTACTTGGTTCACGTGGGGGCTTACAAACATAATTGACTTATCACTGCTAACATTCTAGCCAGAAGATAAACAAAAAGAGTGAACAACATCTTTTACAAATTTAGCCTGCCCTGGATTAGCTTTAGAGAAAAGAAGTAAGTCATTGGCAAAGATCAGCTGCAGAACTTTTGGTCCACCTCTACATACAGCAACTATTTTCCAGCGTTTTGCCTCCATTGCTTAAGTGATTAACATCGACAAATGCTCCAAATATAAAACAAAAATATATGGAGATATAGAGTCTCCTTGGCGAAGACCATGAGATGGCTTGAAGGCTTCTTTCTAGTTCCATTCCATAACACCGCCAACGTCAAAGTTGAAATGCAAGTACAAATAAGCTTCAATGTAATAATAGGAAAGCCAAACATAGCCAGCATCTCCATCAAAAAATCCGAATTAACGTGATCGTATGCTTTTTTCTAGATCCAGCTTCAACATCATTTCTCCATTTTTTGCTTCAAACATTCGAATACTATGCACCATCTCTTGAGCAATAACAATGTTATCTGCAACCTGTCAACCCGGAATAAAACTGGCTTAGAGTGGATTGACTAGCTTAGCAATACAAGTCTTCAGCTGATTTACCAATACTTTGGTGATGATTTTATACACAACATTACACAACAAAATATACCAAAATTGTCTAATTGATTCAGGATGCTCGTTTTAGGAATTAAAACTAACATAATCGAATTTAACTGAGGTTCAAACTCACCCGTCAAGAAAGTATATCTAACTAAGCATTGAACGGCCAGCTCAACAATGTTCTTGTATTTCTGGAAAAAAAAAGAGGATTAAACCCATCGAGACCCGACGCCTGGGATGTTTCCCAAAACATAATTGGCTGCATCATCAGCTCAATGTCATCCTCAGCTAAAGTTTTACAATCCTCCCCAATTTTTGGCAACAGAACCCTCGTATATTCCAGCTCCCCAAACAGCTGAAAGAAATATTCCCTAGCATGTATCATAAAAGAATTATTATCCGTACACCAGTCCCCCGAGTCAAGTTTCAAGCTTTCTATTTTATTATGCTTCCGCTGGACAATAGTGGAAACTTGATCAAAACGGGCATTGCGGTCACCCAAAGACATCCACTGAGCACGAGATTTTTGGAACCAAAAGATCTCTTCTAGGTTCAGAACCTTAGTGTACTCCCCAAGCAAAGGATGGCCAAGATTTTGGAGGTAGCCATTCCAACGATAATTCCACTATTGCTGAATCCCTGCAATTCGAGCCAACAACCACCTTTTATTTTGGAAAATGTTCCCAAACACCTCAGAATTCTACTTCATAACATCATATGTGAACTTCTGAATAGATTCTTCAATTGGCCTTCTTTATGGATACCCTAATTAACACTTCTAAGGAAATCGATCTATTCGTTCAAAATGTTGTTACACAAGTTTAGGGATTCTCGTTACGCAACAAATGTTTTTAGCAATTTTTTTGGTGGGATTACACATTGCAGTGCTACCTCCTATTTAATTCCTCTTTATGGAAAGTTGAACGCATACTACAAGAAACCAAAGTATACTTGGATGACGGCTTTCAAGCGTGATTATCCCAGCACTCCATGGAAAATTGCTAATTGATAAATCTAGAGAAAGAGAGAAAGAATATGTATTCTGTATATTTCGGTGTATTCTTTACAAGAGCAAAACCCCTATATATACAAGTATAAAAGGACATAGAGAAGTCAGGAAATGGATCAACCGGTAGGGAGGGCTCAGTGGAGGACACGGAATCCTTAGACAGGGTGTAATATGGGGTATTCTCCCAGAAGGTGACATATCGAGAAATACGGAGCCTTTTTGTGATAGGATCATAACAATGATAGCCCTTTCGTTGAACGCCATACCCTAAGAAGACGCACATAGCCGTTTTTGGTGTGAGTTTTGTGTGTTCTCGTTTTGGAAGAAGCACAAAACAGGTGGCTCCAAAAACACGAAGATAGGAATAATCAGGCCTGGTACCAAAGAGTCGTTCAAAAGGAGAGATACTACCGGTAACCACGGATGGAATACGATTAATGAGGAAGGCGGATGTATGGATGGCTTCACCCAAAAAAACGGAAGGGACAGAGGATGAGGCAAGTAAAGTCTAGGCGGTTTCAACAAGATGACAGTGTTTGCGTTCGACAACCCCATTTTGTTGAGGGGTGTCAGAGCAAGAAAGTTGAGGAAGGGTCCTTTAAGATTTAAGAAAATCAAGAAAGGATTTAGACAGATATTCACCTCCGGAGTCGGATCGAAAAACTTTAATGATTTTTGAAAATTGAGTTTTAATCATAGTGGCAAATTCAATGTAAATTTTCAAAAAATCTGAACGTGAACGAAGTAAATAAGTCTAGGTATAACGGGAGTAATCATCAATGAACACAAAATAATATAAGGCCCAACCCATAGAGGAAACAGGGGCTTTACCCCAGACATCAGAATGCACAAGATCAAATGGAGAGTCTGAAACAGTAGTACTATTATTAAAAGGAAGAGCTGGTTGTTTAGCCAATTTACAAGCAACACAAGAGGGATATTTGTCTAATGTAGCTGGTCCTAACAACCCTTTACTAACCATAAATTGAAGACGAGAAAAAGAAACATGACCTAATCTAGAATGCCAGGAAATAAATGAGGAGGGATTGGGGGTAAATGTCGCGAAGGAGGAACCACTGGGAGAAGGAATCTGTAATCTGTCTGTCACATATAGGCGTCCAACTCTATGGCTTGTCCCAACTGATGTCCCCGTCGAACAGTCCTGCACAACAAAACCAGAAAAATCAAATGAAATGATTAGCCCAAGGTCACATAATTAGCCAACAGATGAAAGTTGCATAGATAGTTGAGGGACAAAAAGAACATCAGGAATAGACAAACCGTTGGTGGTATTGATGGAACCAATGTGGCTATCAGAGATAGTGGACCCATTAGCTGTATAAATCGGGGGAGATGAGTGCATCGGACTAGAAGTGGCAAAGTGGGTAGAGTCAAATGTCATGTGGTTTGAAGCTCCCAAATCAAGGAACCTTGGAGAGGCGGGTGTGCCAGTAGGAGCAGAAAAGGCAAATGTAACAGTATGACTGAGCTGGAAAGGGTTGGTGGAGTCCTCAGGAGTGGTGGGTGGACAAAAACCAGGTGGAGGCGAATAGCTGATACTTGATGGATCTGATGATGTGAAGGCAGTAGTAGAGTGGGAGGAGTTTTGTAGGCCTCGCATGTAACGAGAAGTAGGAGAGGGGCAGTACTTAACTGTGTGACCAAATTCCATGCAGTAGTTGCATTTGACCTGTGATAAACCTCTGGGTGGCCGGGGGGAAGGTTGTTGGGAATATGTTGAGGTATGAGGAGGGCGTGGGGAAGGGTGATATGTGGGAGGTTTGTAAGATTGTTGCTGAGGGTGAGAGGTCGCAATGAATACTAAAAACAGAGGTGAAGAGATGTCTCGGCGGGTTTCTTCAGTAATTAATTCAGTTAAAGCCACTTCAACAGTAGGCAGAGGTTTACGGTGGAGCATGGCAGCCTGTAGTGGTTCAAACTCTTCTCTGAGAGCCATAAGAAACTGGACAAGGAGAGTCTCCTCACGAAAGGTTTCCCACAATTGTATATCAGTAGTCCACTGTGGTTTCATAAGTTCCAACTGATCCCAGATAAGAGACATGCTAGAGTGAAAATCGAAAACAAATTGTCCCGCTTGTTGCTGTAGGGCCCGTATATTCTGTTCAAGCTTGTACTTTTTGGCAAAATTAGTTTGAACATATCGGCTTACCAAAAGATCCCAAGCTTTCTGTGCAGTATCACATTTGCTGAGTTGTATGCTAATGGATGGTATTACAGTATTGGCAATCCAGGTCAAGATTTTGTTATTATTAATATCCCATTCAGAAAACTTGGGATTAGTATCAGCAGGACATTTTTCTTTGCCAGAAACATAATTCCAGAGACCTTTTCCTTTAAGAAAATTGCGAAACAGCATTGGCCAATGACTATAACTGTTCCTATCAAGTTTAATGGTAATAGGTATTTCAGAATTGGAAGACATGGTAAAAAAAATGAAGTATTGATTTAACGAAAAAGGAAAATATGAGAATATAAGATACGGAACCTTCTACCGGTACTTAGAGATGGAATTAGCCAAAACAGAGGTCGCGGTTGGATCCGGAAGGCTGACAAACCCTGGAAACAAGTAGTTTTTTTTTCTTTTTTTTTTTGTGAACAGTAACTTAACGGCGTTAGAGTTTTGCCGTTAAAAGTGACGGCATCAGGTAGCGGCCTTTAAAAGTGACAGTGTCAGGTAACGGCCATTAAAGTTAACGGAGTCAGGTAACGGCCGTTAAAAGTAACGGCGTCAGGAGAAGACGCGTGGCGCACATGCACTGGTGCGTGTGGGACAGCGCGTGAGGCGCGTGGACTTAAGAACGCGTGAGGGTGCGTGAGATCTGCGATGGATCTGGGCTTCACTGGTTTGGAGCGTGAGGGCATGTGGGACCGGTTTTCGAGGTGTATTTTACGACGTTAGGATCATCTCGTGGGGACGATTGTAATGGTGGTGGAATACAGAGTTTTGAAGGTGATTTAGGTAGATTTCAAAGGTTTTGAAGGATCCTAGATAAGGGTTTGGGCAGTGGAAAGCTGGCAACGGGTTAGGCAGTGGTGGTGAGAAGGATGAACTAGGTTTTAAACTTCTTCTGATACCATGATAAATCTAGATAAAGAGAGAAAGAATATGTATTCTATATATTTCGGTGTATTCTTTACAAGAGCAAAACCCTTATATATACAAGTATAAAAGGACATAGAAAAGGAAAGCCTATACTAAGGAAAATATGCATAAGGAAACAAAGAGAAAAGGAAAGCTAAATTACAGGAAAATAATAAAGGAAACAATATTTTAACACTAATATCATCACTGCAGTTTCGCTAGCTGTACTTACTCTCTCATATCAACTATATGTTCCATCATATCCATGCATCCTATCACTAAGCTTTTAAAAAAGTTACTTCTAGTAATTAAAATATTGCTTTATGTAATAAGTTGAGGAAACATTTTTCAATTGTTTGTGGAAATATTGCTACTATCTTACTATGACTCAATTACAAAGTTTGAAGCTTTCTAGTACAATAGGGTGTTCGGGCATATTTTCGTCTACTTCCACTAATACCTATTCACAGAACAGTGGCCAGCCGCTGGCTACTAGATGTTTTTGCAGTTGTCATGATTCAACTAAGGAGTTCCCAGTTGAACTTAGTGTTGATCCCAGTGTGCTACTACTGAGCCACTTGTTGTTGGTTTTTCTATCTTTAAGAAGTTTAAAAAGAGAAAATGAACTCAACAAGAACCTAAGGAAGCATAAATTCAAATAAATTGTGGAATAATTGCAAAAAATAGTAATGTACTTTGCCTGATTTTCCACTTTTCCATCATTATACTTTATTTTTCACGAAAAATGGTAATGTACTCTCAATTTTTTTTCTCTGTTAGCCATTTCGTCTTATAGATTTAACGACGCGATGATGTGGCAAGATATCTTTGGAATATTTATTTTTTTAGAAAAAAATTAATTTGTTTATTTGGGATGTATATATAATGGGCCGTATCACATGCCTAGTCTCATTAAAGCTTCATGTATTTATGTTGTGTTTTTAAGTTTGTGTATGCTATATAATAATTCCTAAATCTTACCCGCAATGGTTAAGGAACGTTCCAGTTGATTTGTGGCAATGTATATCTAGTTGAGGAGCCCATGCGTATGTAGATGTATATGTATATGGAATTTCTATTATAGATCTAGAGAAAAATTATGATATATGTTTGTGTATTTATAGAATAAGGGACAATGGATTTTGAATCTTAAATTTGTATAAGAAATAAAAGATTATGTAATTGAAAATGCAAAATGTTTTTAATGGTGGATAGCATTTTCGGCATGAGTTACGACATAGCGTGTATATATTCCAAATTATCAAAAAAATAAATAAAATTCAAAGATGTCTTGCTACATCAACAAAATTTTGCTATGTTATCTCTGAGTTGACGTGCCACATCAGCATTTTTTTACCACATCAGCATACCGTTAAATCTATTAGATGGAATGACTAACAGTGAAAAAAAATGAGAGCACTATTTTTCGTGAAAAATAAAGTATGATTGTTAAAGTATAAAAAGGAGCAAAGTACATTAACATTTTCTGCAATTAAACTGTTGCTTAATGCTTTTCATTAGTGATTTTATCCCTTAATTGTTGCCGATTTCATATCTTTTGGTAAACAGAGGCAAGGAGTCAATTCGATCTCCGTATCTCAAGCTGGGGCGGAGTTGAGGTTGGACCAGGCTCAAACCCAATTTATTTTAAATTTCAGCTTATTTTGAAAATGACAAATTGGCCAAAAATAAAGAACAAACTAGTTGCAAAAGTAAAATAATTAATGTGCAAAATAGTTTATTTTCCTTTTTTTTTTCAATCGCCTGAAAAAGAGTTGGTATGAAGAAAAAAATAACAAAGTCTAATTAATTAGGAGTAAAAACCATTGCCCGGATTTTTCATGTCGGCCGGGCGACTAATTTACCAACTCCTCTCTCTCTCTCTCTCTCTCTCTCTCTCTCTCTCTCTCTCCTCCACACTATTGTATTTCATATATTCTCCTCATATTAAAGGTTTCTCTAAACATATCCTGAGATATGGGGAGAAGAATAAAGGTCCCCAAATTAGGGGTGTTTTGGTTCTGATTGTGGTGAAAATTAAAGAGATCCAAACTAAAACTGAATTTGAAAATTTGATTTTGATTTTTTTAAAATTTAGACTCAAACTAAACTTTTAACTTCGACTTCGTTTTGATTTTATTCGGTTTTCAAATATCTTGTCTTTTAAATAAAAAAAATTGTAAGGCAATACTCATTTTGGTCAAAAAATTAACAACTATATGATTGCTCTATTTATTTTGGTCAAAAATATATTAAGGGTGTTCTTAAATGCACCCACAAAATCAGTCTTTTCACCCCAGTGTGAGAATACTTTCTTCTCACCCCATCAAATCTTTAAAAAATCTTGCACTTCACCCCAGCAGTGGGGTGAGTTTACTAAAATAATTTAGGGACGATAAAATTTCGTCGCTAAAAGTAAAAATATTAAATAATATTAAATTTTTCATTAAGATAAAACATAATAATAAAATTTACATCGTTCTTAATAAATTTTATTAAAATTTTTATCTAAATAGTACCTCCAAGATACAAAATATTAATTGTCATAAATAAGTTTTACTAATTATATGATATTTTATATAATCTTTTCTTAAATGTTTATTATTCATATTTCAAATTTATTTACAAATTTTATTTTTATCTTTATCAAATAAGTAAATATAATACTTAATTCACTAATTCAAAAATATTAAAAGATCAATTTGTTGTTTGAAAATATATGTTATCTTTTGTGAAAATGGAAAAAATTAATTGGAAAAATAAAATAGTTTTCATAAAAATAAATCATTTATTAACATAGTTTGTTACTTTCGATTTCTATGATATTTAATTTTTTGGAGATTCAAGAAAACGATTTCTTTACAAAATATTAAAATGATAGAGATTTTCTCACCAAACTATTTCCTTTTTCAATATTTTTTTACGATATTGAAACAATAAAAGCACAACATATAATACATATTTTTTTTTTATATATATTTATGACATATTAGACACGCGTTAATACTACATTTCTTTAACTTTATCATTAGATAACTTAACATGACTTTTATTGAATTTTGCTTGCATGCATGCTCAAATAAAAAGATTGAATAAATTAGGAAAAACATCATTGAAAATGTTATTGTGTCGGTGCAAATAAAAATAAAAATAAAAGTCTAGTAATCTATATAAAATTATGAGAATACTTATTATAAGCATATATTTATGAGATGTGTGTAATTAAGTGAAAATAGTAGATGTTTGTTTGTTGGAAATAATGTAATTTTTTATTAATTTTTAATTTTTAAAACTTTAAATGGGTGAGAAAATAAATTAGTGGCAATTTTTTCAATGTATAGAAAGCGGGTTGAGAAGAAAGGGTTTTACGCTATTTTTTAGGTTAAGATTAACGTAACTTTGATTTTTAGTGGGGTGAGAAGACGAATTATGTGGGTGCATTAAAGAACACCCTATATTAACTCTTGCATTTATAATATAACTCCAATATTCATGGTAGCTAAATGAGTTGTGTTCGCACTAGAGCATGTAAATTTTCGAAACATAAAATTTTAAATAGTTAAGTAATATTATTTTCCAGTCATATATATGCAATGGTTCATTTTGGGTCGGTTAGGTTTAGCACTGGCACACCCCAAATCCGAACCAAATATATTCAGTTCCTTTGTTTGTGATTTGGTTTTTAACGGATTGGTTTGGACATTCAATTTTCAGATTCGCCATAACACCCCTACCCCAAACACAAACAATTATAAAAGAAAAGCAATTTTTTTTTAAAAAAGTAATTAGTATACAACAACTCTAACATTTAAATAGGGAGTAGATTGGAGAGAACTTATCTTCAAATATGACTTTTTCATCAAATTTATTCTTAATTTGAGGAAACTATAAGGAGAGGATGGATTGGAGTTGCTCTAACGGATACAAGGGGCTACTAGGATCCAGCCCTTGAGATAGAAACTTTTTACAATGAAGTCCACAAATATTTTTTTTTTATAAAGTACGCAGTCTATGTTGATATAATTTTACGATACCTACCTCTAGCAAGTACTTAGACACATTGATAGGTCAATACTTGCATTTTCCGTTAAAAATACTAATTTTCTCGGTGTAAATATTGCATTTGTTGTAGGGTTAACAAAAGCTGCTTACAAATAAACTAACCACTACACCATATTTTGCTAACTGGCACGGTCATTAGCCGTGCCAAATTTTGGTAAGCCTTGACTTATTTGGTAGTGCTCATGACAGTGGCAAAATCGTACCGATCTTCATCTCTTCTTTTTAGCCCCTTGACCAAATGTCCCGCCCACTTGAAAAGAAAAGTTTGAATAGTTTTACGCTTCCCCCCAATAATTTCCCAAACTTTTTGAAAAAAAGTTAAATTTGGTCCAACTTTTTTTTTAAAGGAAAAATCATAATGAAATATGTTATTTTTTATTTTTTTTTACTTTTCACATTTATGGTTTTTTTAAAAAAATTTGAATGAAAGTTACGTGTAAGAGCATCCCCAATAGCATAAGCAAATTTGAATAATTAAAATGGTTTTGGTTATTAATTTAGTAAATTGTTAAAGTTAACAATGTAGAGCACTCCAATAGTTATTTTTTCTTAATAACCAAATTTGTGGGGCCCATTATATTAATTGACTACAAATTAATCAATTTAAAAGTTTGATCAAAAAAAATGAGGGAAGGATTATTTAAATTTGAAAAGATCCTCTTTTACCCAAAAGAATTAGTAAGTCCCTCATTTTGACTATTGAAGAAGGTTGTTAACTTTGATTATAAAGGGAGAATATTTGTTTATTAGTTAAAATGTTGCTAAAATTTGATTATGCAATTGGGGTAGGATTTTTTGCTAACATTGTTAAAATTGATTATAATTACTATTTTTGTTAGACCATTGGAGATACTCTAATCATTGAATCCCATTTTGACTCTTATGACGTATAATCTTATAAATTTTATTATTTATATATTTTTTAAAAATTTACTAAATTTATTTTGAAAACTTGTAGAGTTAAACCTTCTGATAATTAATATTCAATAACTTAATGATTATACTGTTATTTTTTTAAAAGGAACAAAGTATGTCATGGATATTTTTAAAATTTGTAACAATAATTTTTTTAACAGTTAATTTATAATACTAATTATTATACAAAAATTAAATTTAAAACTAGTTATACTACGACACGATAACTTTTTAGCTTATATATATAATTGAAATTGATAACTAAAGCAATTATATGTTGCATGTAGCTTTAATTTATAGCAAAATAGTAGTACTTAGTCACATAGGGATTAGGAGGGAAGGGCAAAGGGTCAGAAGTTCAAGTCACCGATGTAACTAAAATAAAATTATTTTATATTTTTTAGCGTTTAAATACATAATTATAATCTTGGTACCAGCACATGGTGTACTCTTTGTGATAATCTATAATATTACTCTACTGCTGGAAATTACTACAAAATGATGTTAATTGAGGGATACAAAGAACACATTCATTTACCACCGGATCAAATGCATCTTTAGATTTTGTGATAATAAAACTTCTTAGGTTGGTGAATTAGCATTCTTATTACAAAAAGCATACATTCATTTGTATGTGGAATAATGGTTATTTTTCAAGTTCTGCTGCATGTAAAATTTAGGTGAAATGGTGAATTGTGCAAATAATTTTTTTTTATTAAATTTAAATGATTTGGGACGGATTATCACCGTGCCAACAATGTGCCAAAACCGTTCCAAAAGGGTGCTTACGCAGTGCCACCAATGATATCATCATATCTTTGGAATGATGACACGTGGAAAGTCATCGAAATGACACGTGTCATAACATTGGCACGGTAAGTATCCGTGCTATAGTAGTATCAAATTTGGTGAAATTGGTGCCCTTTGACCAAAAAAATGTACGAATTAAGCACGGTGTTAAGCCGTGCTAAATAAATTGGTACTGTCGTATTTGGCACGGCTCGAAACCGTGCCAAAGTGGTCAGGCACGGAGTAGAACCGTGCCAGTTAGCGAGTTTTGGTGTAGTGAACATACCAAACACAATTCCACAAAAAATATAAGTATTTTTGTAAGGGTTGTTCTCCCTGATCAAAATGGTATACTTCCACCCTGATGGTGTGTGGCTTGTGATTTTATTGATAACAAAGAACATGGTTACAATTATTCTCAAAATGATAACGGATTGTCTTATTTATTGGTGATAAGACACCCTGTTACAATGTGGGATAGTGACCCCTAAAATAGGAAGAAGTGGTGGGCTAGTGACACACTGTTACAAATAGATTTTTCGTCTTCGGTTAATTTTTGTGCACCACATTTAATTGGGGTTATTTTAACTTCCATTCTTAACCACGTATATTTAGCTGTGTGAAGTATTTTATTATGGTAAAAAATTTCCAAAGTTCCTAATTTGGAGATAATTCATTTAAATTCTGAAATTAACAAGACAACTCATTAAATGCTGCAAAAAAAAAATACTTTTGGGCAAAAAGAAAAAGAAATTAAAAGAAGGCATATTTCTTCTTCTCCTTCTCCTCCTTCTTTTTCCAAGGAAAAACTTAAGGCTTGTAATTATTTTTCGAATACAAGCAATTGTAAAGATCAAGTGTTTGAAGGGAGAGGGTACACTACCTCAAAAGGACACTTAGGCGACGTAGATTGTACGTCTCCCAAGTGTACATATACGTCGCTCCAATCTTAGGCGACGTAAGATACGTCGCCTAAGGTACGTCGCCTAAGCTATGTCGCCCTAGGTAATAGGCGACGTAAACAAATAATTACGTCGCCTAAGAGAAATCCAAGGCGACGTAGAAATACATACGTTGCCTGTGTGGTTTGAGCAGAGTTGACTTTGATTGGACTTTAGGTGACGTAATTATTTAGCTACGTCGCCTATGTTTCTTACTTAGGCGACGTACTTATTTAACTACGTCGCCTAAAGTCCAGTCAAAGTCAACGCTTCTCTCACCTTAGGCGACGAAGTTAAATAAGTACGTCGCCTAGGTTTCTTACTTGGGTGACGTACTTATTTAATTACGTCACCTAAATTCAGTACAGAGTTGACTTTTGACCGGACTTTGGGCGACGTAAGTAAAATAATTACGTCGCTTAAGTGAATTAAAATAATTACAGAAATTGCCTGTTTCTGTGTGCACCCCACGCGTGCACTTCTATACAAATAACCTGCATTACAAACCAATTTAATTCATTCAAACATCCTGCCCAATCGTTCATATTTTTCATTCATTCAAATATCAAAACATTCAATTATTCAAATATCTAAGCATTCAATCATTCAAATATCTAAGCATTCAATTAAATGTTCAAATCTTTTATAAATTACAGCAATGTCCTACAAAACAGTTTAAAAAACTTTACAATCATATAAAATTAATCAATAAGAAAATAAATCTTAAAATATCATGCGTTGGAGCCATCGGATGGTGGAGCCCTCATATTCATCTGCCTTGCCATTTCTGCAAACTGGGCCTGTACCCTCGCTTCGAACTCCAGCCGCTCCCTATCTCGATCTTGCTGCTCCCTCTCGAGCTGCCTCTCGCGCTCCTGCCGATCCCGTCTTTCCTGTTGAAGACGCTCCTCCAGTTCCTTTTGATTTGCCCTAAGTCTGGCAAACTCCTCCTCAATCGCGATATTTCAGGGCTCCGGCCATGATGGTCCTCAAGTCCTTGGCTGCTTGGCGACGCCGCTGCCAAAGCCGGGAACCCTGGTCCCTCTCGAAGGACTGACCACCCTCTCCATAGGCCCGATCTCAACATCAAAAGAGAGTCTCGGCAGAGCTGTGACTGAGGCTAGCGAGGTGCCATCCGATGTATCCTCGATCGGAGGCATACTCTCCATCAACGAGGCAACCGCCTCGTCGCTCGCCTGCTGAACCCGTGACTGCAAATAGCGATAAATATAATTAATGAATTTCTTATTACAAATAAATAAGCATAAGGATTGAATTTCTTATTGTAAATAACTAGCAATAAATGTAATGAATTAATAAATAATAAACTTACCGTGCCCTCGGGATCGAATTTCTTGTACATGTCTATGTACGTCTTCGCGTAAGGAGCTTGCTCGCCTTTTTTCGTGTACTCCTCAGCTCGAGCTGCAAAAGGCCTGGCCCTTCCGCTGTGGGGCCTCTTGTTTGTCAAGGCCCGGACCGCCTTTATTTGCTCGCTCCGCCTCTGCAAGATATATAAGATACAAACCGTTAAAATATTTAATTGTATTTAAATTAAGTTAGACAAATTAATTAATTTTACCTGAAATTCGGGATCCCTGAAGTGGTGGCACAACCACTGGCACTCCGCAGGCCAATGTGCGAAATCGACAGGAAGGGGCGAATCTCCCAATTCCTGCCAGTTCGCGTGACAGGAAGACTTCCACTGCCTGAATCGGTTGGCGGGCTTCTTATCTATCCAGCCAGTGAGCTCCCTATGCCGGTGATCGATATCGTAGTTCACCTACAAAGCAAAACAGCAGAAAGAAACATTAGTAATTTGAAATAATAACAAACAATAACAAACAATAAAAAAATAAAGAAAAATGCAAAACTTACAGATAAAAAATCCAGCAACCTCGTTCGCTCCGTCACCGGAAGGTCATGTCACGTCGGACGGAGCATCGGACATCGGTCTTTTATATAAGTCGAGAGGTCCGTCACAAACCGGGAGCGAACTGAGAAGGGCGGCCCCCTAATCGAATACTAGTAGGTCACCGGGGTCCTGCCCTTCTCTTTTGTGATCGCTGCCGTTTTCTTCCCGAGTACGACTCCTCTCCTCTTATTACTCGAGGAGGCGCTGGCGGCAGTATCTGTATATTACAAAAAAAATTATTCAGTAAATTACATAAAGTTAATATAATTGCCAATGTATAACTAAAAAATCTAATTAAGAACTTTACCTGAGTCAGTCGGCACGTGAGCAATAGCAAAACTCCAGCGAATGCTGCGTGTGGGTGGTGCAGGGCCCGTACTGCCGGTCGTCGAATAAGCAGAAAGGAGGGGAAGAACAAGCGGCAGGACCGGCGACTCCTGCGCTGAGTCCGATGATTCGTCGACCTGGGCCGATGGCTGGGGCACCTACTGCGAGGTCTGGGCCGCCTGCTGCGTCGCCTGCGGCGCCTGCTGCAATGGCTGGGGTGCCTGCGAGGTCTGGGGCACCTGCGAGGGCTGCTGCTGCTGCTGCTGCAGCAGGGCAAGATGGAACTCCTCGCGCATATCTACACGAGATTTCCTCCTTACGGCTGAATCTTTCGGACACATCCTGATATATATTTGAAAAGAACATAAGAATACTATAATTGACTTGAATTGAAATTGAAATTGAAATTGAAATTGAATTGAACTGAACTGAAATTGAAATTGAATTGAATCGAAATCGAAATCGAAAGAAACATATATAAGAACAGTAAACTTCAAGATCAATATATATATAAAACTTCACTTTACACATTACAAAAAAAACAGATATAAAGGAGGACGTAAATTATTATATAAATCACATCACCAAGAAGATAAGAATCAATTACATTGGGCAATGGTGATTTATGTATACATAGATATAGAAAAAGGTATAACTCAAAAAAGCCCTTTAAGTATTTACGATTAAATTATTATTAAATATTTACGAATAATAAGATGTTTTTTCAAGTTTTACGATTGCATTATTATTAAACTATTATATATATATATATATATATAAATATGTGCTTGTATATTATCTTTGATTATTAAACTACACTGCTAGCACTACTCATCTGTATAGAAAAAAAATGTGAAAGAAAATTGCAGGTGGTAATATATATATATATGCATGTATATTATCTTTGATTATATATGTCATGTATATTATATTTGATTATAATTAATACTGGAGGATTAATAACGCAAGCATTGAACAAACAAGAGGATCTTGTGGGATTGACCTAGTGGTTCACTAGGTCCTTAAATACTCTACGTAAAACAAGAGTTAAAGTCTGAAATTGACTTGGAATTGCATGGGTATATATATCGTGTTAACATAAAACAGACCAATCTGTACAATTATCCAAACATCTAACCATATCAAATCAAAATCTCTCAAATTCAGATGGGCGTTTATAGCGATTATGAACGCACAACTAGTGTGCCTTGAAGCTAATTTATTTATAATCCAAGACTATTTTATTTATAATCCAAAAATACTAATTGGTGACAAATTTAATTTCCACAAATATTATAATGTAGTTCCATATATGCTATATGTCTATTATAATAAGTTAATAATAATAGTACGGAAAATGCAAAGCTTACTAATTTTTTGCCCAAAATACTTGAACGAATTATTGCGGGCAGTTGCAGACATACTTTTAAATGTATAGTGTCTGATTGGTGGCACTATTGTTTGTAAAAAAAAATTGTACAATTTATTAGTGTTTAATACTAGTAGTACCTAAGTTGCTCCCTGGTCGGACTAAGTTAATTAACGAATATTTTCATCACTTTAAAAAGTTTTATATAACAAATTAAGCTACAAAACTGATACTCATGAAGGTTAACCAATAATTACACAAACAACTATTCCTTTCAGAACCTGTTTAAAGATTTTCAAACTAAAGGTACATTACATTACAAAAACAACGTGTTAGCAGTAAGTACATGGCAAATTGAAGTCAGGATTTAAAGGTAAGGAAGGAAAAAATATAACTATAACATATGATTAAATACACTTTTTTGCTAACACTTATAACACTCGAAGAAAATGACAGTCAAATTTTGTGTATGAAATTTGACTACGTATCATATTAATGTGCTAATTAAAACACCAAATTCAGGGCAATTGACCATACCCTCAACTTTAAAGTTTAGATAATTCGAAACAAAAGGGAAGTGACAAACCGAGTATAATTTTGTCCATTAAATAAATTGGGAAAAGTCTGTTTTATACCTAATATTTCTTTTTCCTTAAATACTAATAAATTTCAAAAATTAAGGTGCTAGCATGAGTGTTAGCCAAACAGAAGAAAATCAAATAATCACGCCCAAAACTGCGAAAAAAGCAAAGAAAAAATCACAGTCTTCACACACACATAATTAATCTGAACTAAACACTAATTTTCTAAAATTAGTTCTGAGCTAAACACTAGTTTTCTAAAATTAGGGTAATTAAAAGCAAAAGAGGTAGTATTAAATAGAATAGCAATTTTATATTGCTTTGAATTCCAAAATGAATCTAAACTGAAAATCATGATATAATTAGCTAGGAATCTAAGTTACAGTTCAACTAGCAATCAAAGAAGATTATGCTAGCAGTAATTAACTAACAAGCAATATTAATTAACTAGCAATCAACTAAAAAATGGCAATGGGATTGAGATTTAAGAGGGGCGAATGAGAATAAATCTTACATGGCCAATGGTGGTGGTGGCGGTGAGCAGTGGAGGCGGTGAGAGAGGGTGGCGGCGGTGGTGAGCGAGGGCAGTGGTGGTGGTGAACCGCTATGGGGGCTAGGGATTCGAGGTGGTGATGGTCGGAAATGGGGGCTAGGGTTTCGAGGTGGTGGTGATCGGAAATGAGGGAGGAGGGATAACTGAGATAGAGGGAGAAGGAGATTGTTTCGCGGAAAAATAAAATTGGGGTGAAGGGTCTAATATATGCTATTCACTTGGGCGACGTAGGTATTTATATACGTCGCCTATGACATAACCTAAGCGACGTAATTAAATTGCCTATGTCGCCTAACTGAATTTCAAATTTTCAAAATAATTTAAATTTTCGTGAAATTTTAAGGAGGAAAACCTTTTGGGTGACGTATATATGTTTACGTCGCCTAAGAATTTTTAATAAATTTTTAATTTTAATAGTAATTTAATTTTAATAATTTTAATAAGATAATATATGTTCTAATTATAACCGGCCCAATTATATTTTAGTAATAATTATTTTAATAATCATAATAATTATTATTATAACCCGATAGGGGTGTAGCAGTTATTATAACGCAATAAACAGATACACAGCAACAAATTTGTTTTGTGTGCCATACTATCAATGAGGTTCTGAGCTTCTTTAATTCTGTACAACCAATGCTTATGGAGAAAAAAAGGTTATTCTTAAGGTTTTAGTGTTGGTTTGAAAGATTTTTTTATCCCCAAGGGACTCCAAGAGAATGTTCAGATGAGTATTCAAGATGTTTGCCCCTTGCTGCATCACTTAAGGTCCTCCTACAACGAGTTGGTGGAGTTGTAGCTGGAGAATCACCTAAGGCTTGTTAAAATGCCCGCCACAAATTATGCCACAGCTAGGTTTAAACGCACATAATAATCTCAATCGGAGTCATCATCATCATCATCATCATCGTCGTCTTCATCCTCATCGCTGCTATATAGATCATTGTTAAACCCTTCAGCATCGTCAGAGCCTTCATCCTCGTCATAATCATCATCCTCATCTTCATCTTCATTTTCATATACGGGAATATTTACAAATGGTACTGGACCTAGGTTGATAAATAACTCCGATATAGGAAGACATATCGCATCTGGCTCTTGATAAGGTTCATCTACTTCATACAGTAGAGTGGTCATATCGTCCCTTGCAAGTGTGGCCTCACTGAACGTACCTATGTGTGCCATATGATTGACGACTTTCCAACCCTCACTAGCCAATGAATCATCTATATAGAACACTTGGGTTGCCGTCGTGGCCAGAATAAATGGAAAGTCGTCGTACCAACTATTATTCATGTTCACGGAAGTAAGACCACGATTATACTGTACGCTATCGAAAATAGTAGGGTCGGTGTTGTACCACTTACACATGAACAACACAACTGGCATGCGTTCCGCATAAGTTAGTTGGACAACTGATTGCAGAATCCCATAGTATGTTAGATCACCGGCCACGCATGTCACTCCACTATTCTGAGTCTTCCGAATCCGGTCTCGATGCTCAGTAACAAATTTGACACTGTTCACCTCGCACTGAGAGAAAATGGTGCATATCATAGGCTGAGATGCAAGAATCTGTATCTCCCGATTGTATTTAGGATCATGTGTTTGCAGTAGATGGAGCATCTGCATAATAATATAGATACATGGAACATCAGTGAAATGTAAATATGCATGCGACAAGTGAAAGTAAATTAAGGCTGAAAGTTTACCCATCTGGGGAGGTGGTCAAGAAATGACGCCACACGATCAGCATCAGTGCCGTGTGGAGCTATTTCTGCAAATTGTCGGCGATGAGTTTCAATATACCATTCTGTTTCTATACAGTTTATCATAACACACCAGTGAGCCGTCGCAATTTGTTGCTTACTAAGACGGATGTTTCTGACACAACCTTTGGGCTTTACGAGCTGAGAAACAACGGAAATGTTCCACTGAGGTGAATCCGGTATGACTTCATCACTCGCGTTAGGATCATGCAGATAGTTATTGATGAAAGTCACACACTTGTGCATGATGTTCCTTTCGGCAATACACCCCTCCGGGTAACGCTTGTTTCCAACATCTTTCTTGTATTCTCCGAGCTGCCTGAAAGATTCCGCAATTATATAGTACAAATGTATACAATTAAAGACAATTATATATAGTATCCTAAAATTTGAGGAAAACCTTTTAGTGGAAAATATCCAGGTATAATGTACGAGACCGGTGAGCAGGACCTGTTCGGGCAGGTGGATGCAGAGATGGACCATGATAGTAAATAAAGGTGGCGGAAATATCATCTCTAACTTGCATAGGATCATGAAAATATTGGTCTGCAGTTGACGAACATCCGATTTCTTCAACTCTCGGGCGCAAATTGTCTGGAAGAATCTGCAATACTCTACTAACGCATTGGCAACGTCCCTTCCCAAATATGGTTGGATAACTATAGGAAGAACACGCTGAAGCATGACATGGCAATCGTGAGTCTTCAATCCGAAAAACTTTTTATCAGACGGTCTGATCTTACTCTTTAGGCTTCCAGCATAACCTCTTGGATATTTAACAGCTGTAACTCGATCAAATACGTCCCTGAGATCCCTAGGACGAACTGTGTAATTCGCCTGAGGTAGCATCATTTTTCCTGACGGCCCTATCCTTGGCCAAAGATTGCTGCATATGCCCATATTCTTTAGAGTTAATCGAGATTTCACATCGTCCTTAGTCTTTCCATCGAGACCTAGAACAGTGCCCAAGATGTTGTCGTATACATTTTTTTCGATGTGCATCACATCTAATGCATGTCTTACACTCGATGATGTCTAGTAAGGCAGCTCCCAAAATATACTGACGTGAGTCCAACACAGTCTCTTTTTAGCTGCCGAACATTAAGTACAACACAACTTATCAATTTACAATATCATAAATTAACTTATTACAATATCACAACTAATGTTAGTTTGAGCCGTACCTGTTTGAAGTCAGGATGCGGATGCAAAGAATTCCGAGGGTAAGAAAAACTGTTGGTAGCTTCAAGAACCTGACGTGCAGACTTTCTTTGTGGGGCGGGTCTAAGCTCTGGCTCCCCATTAAACCTTTCTGATCGCCTCCGATAAGGGTGATCTTCGGAAAGCCATCTACGTGCGCCCTGGTATGACATCCTTCCATTATTGTGAACCGCAACAATATTGTCCAAACATATGGGACATGCCTTGTATCCTTTTGTCTGAATACCTCCCAACATTCCTAGTCCTGGAAAGTCACTGATGGTCCACATAACGACTGCCCTCATGTTGAATGCCACTTCACCGTATTGATCCCAAGTTGAAACCCCCGTCTCCCATAACATCTTAAGTTCATCAATCAGTGATCTCATAAACACATTTAGAGTCTTTCCCGGATTCTTGGGGCCAGATATTAGTAAGACTAGAATGTTAAACTCCTTCTTCATACACAACGAAGGCGGCAAATTATAAGGCATTGTAATAACATGCCAGCAGCTGTAGGGAACCACCGTAGTAGAGTACGGACTGAACCCGTCTAACGCTAGAGCAAGACGTACGTTTCTAATGTCGGTGGCAAATTGCGGTTGGGACCTGCAACATGACAAGACAAATTCCGTAATATGAAAATAATTAAACTAACAGTTTAGTAAATTGTATATGTACGAACTGTAAATATATACGTCACCTGTCGAAATCCTTCTATGCTTCTCCATCCGCTGGATATCTAAGATATTCAGTATCTTCTCTTCTTTCCCCATGCCACCACATTTCCTTTGCAATATGTTTGCAACTATATAGACGCTGCAACCTCGGTGCCAATGGAAAGTACCGAACCGTCTTTCGGGCAATCCGTTTGCCACCACCTGTATTTTTTTCTTCCCATCTTGACTCACCGTAAATGGGACATTGATCTAGGTCTTTACACTCCTTCTAAAATAAGTAGCAGTCGTAGTAACACCCGTGGATGACCTCGTAACCCATGCCGATTTTCTTTAAGGCCTTTTTTCCAGCTTTGTCTGAGTCAGGGTACCTGTTCCCTTCGGGCAACAGGTAATTAATTTCAGCAGCCCACTTATTGAAGGATGTGTATGCCATATTGCAACTCTGTTTCAGTAACTCTGTTTCAGTTGTAGAGATCTAAGCATTGAAGCCAGCGCCGTGACTTGACTACCCTCGTATAGTGGAGTCACTGCTTCGTCTAAGAGACGCTGATATGCTATCAAATTTTTTTTGACGACAGGATCGGCATGAAATGCATTGTCAACGCCAGGGTGATCATACGATTCACGAAAAAGAAAAACATCTTGTACGAAGTCCATGGTCGGGTTACTCGAAGACGCCTTGTTCTGTTCTGCTTGCCATTGCAAAGGTGTCTCTGGAATTTCCCAGTCTAGGTTCCATACTATATATGACTCCATTATACCCGCATTGGTCAAGTGGATGTATATTTCATCTAATGTCATCCGTTGGCCCATGTTGAAACATTTTTTGCAGGGACATGGATACAATTCAGTCGAACTGTTGCCATTTTCTCGTACATACTCTAAGAACTCCATTAGCCCCACAATGAATTCCATTGAACCTCTTGAGCATTTCATACAGTTCTTATTCATTTTCGATCACTGTCATATGACAAATAATTACAAACTCAAAAAATACCAACAACTAAGAATAATACTAACGTATATATAAAAAAGGGGCAACAACTAACAACGATACTATATCTTCAACACCAAATACACATTTTCTACACTAAACACGATATCTATATAAAGTAAAAAATTAGTAAAAAAATTAATATTAGTAATAGATAGAGTACCTAAAGATCAAACAAGCTCTTAATGAGGGAAATGATGTTAATTTTCACCTTCAAAATCGCCAAAATTAACTCTAAAACACATCAACCCCGAAAATGGCATGTTCTTAGGCGACGTAGAACGAATGTAGAGATCAAATAGGGGTAACAACTAATAATAATACTATATATTCAACATCAAATACACATTTTCTACACTAAACACAATATATATAAACACAAAAATTAGTAACTAAATAAGATTAATAAGAGATAGAGTATCTAAATATCAAACAAGCCTTTAATGAGGGAAATGATGTTGATTTTCACCTTCAAAATTGCCAAAATCGCCCAAATTAACTCTAAAATCGAAAATGGCAAGTTCTTAGGCAATGTAGTACTAACATAGAGATCAAATAGGGGCAACAACTAACAACAATACTATATCTTCAACACCAATTATAAATTTTCTACACTAAACACAATATTTATATAAACACAAATTAATAAATAATTAATATTAATAAGAGATAGATTACCTACAGATCAAACAAGCCTTTAATGAGGGAAACAATGTTGATTTTCACCTTCAAAATCGCCAAAATCGCCCAAAGTAGCTCTAAAACACATCAACCCCGAAAATGGAGGAGAGGTTCTGATATAAAGATGACAGGACCTTAGGCGACGTAGAAACTATACCTACGTCGCCTAAGGTATATCTTGGGCGACGTAAGTATAGTTTCTACGTCGCTTAAAGGTCAGTCAAACCCCTGTTGACCGCCACTTAAAAGTGTCGGTGGTCAACAGCTTTTGGGCGACGTGTGAATTTGAGTACGTCGCCCTAGATAATCTTAGGCGACGTAATGTATACCTACGTCGCCTTGGATTTTATAGGGCGACGCATTATATACCTACGTCGCCTAGGATTATCTTAGGCGACGTGTCATTATTACGTCGCCTAGGATACTCTTAGGCGACGTATTCTATTGACTACGTCGCCCAAGAGCCTTGTTGGTGTAGTGGTATGGATAAGTGGACTTGACATTTAACCCATTTTAACCATTTGGGCAACCCCAACCATTCTTATTCATCTTGTTTTAGTGCAAAATTTATCATATTTTTCTGTAAATTTTATCTCCTTAACGTGCATAGTCAAACCGTATCGTATCGCCTAATAATAATTAGAATCGTAGACAATTTCTAAAAGTATTACCCTGTAGCTTATTGGTTTTATTTATGATCAAACGAACGGGTTTTAAAAAGGGGTAGCTAATATGGTTGAAGTGAGTTAAGTATCGAGTCCTCGTGTCCACACCCTCTCCTATTAAACATTCAATCTTTACATATTAAAAAAATACAAGGCTTAAGTTTTTTTTTTTTTTTTAAGAAAAATAGAAACTCGTGCCTTTTCTAAAAAAAATAAAAAAAAAGAAGAGGAAACGTGCCTTTTCTTTCCTTTCATTTTCTCAATAGTTCTGTTTTTATTTTTTATTTTTTATGACCAAACAATAACACTTAATGGTTTGTCCTATTAATTTAGAAATTTAAATAAACAGGATATTGGAAAATGGAGGTTTTTTTAAAAAAAAAATTCTACAAAAGAAATAGGAAATAATATTTTTATAAATTGAGGGCCTATATTTGACAAAAGTATGAAAGGAGTGCAATGTTAACTTTGCAATAGATTTTTGAATCATAATATTTTATGGCACTGTGAAAAATTAAGTTTGCACTGCATGTTTTTTAGCAAATTACTATGTCTAAGTATTTAATTGATGGTGTAGTTACAAATTTAAGCCCATTTATTAATAACACATGATATATTTTTTTTTAATTATGCAAACTTAAGTTTGCACTCCTTATTTTCAAATAGGTTACTTGTTGGGATTTATTTGACGAATTACGTAAGTGAAATATAAAAATATACTTGTTAGAAAATATAAACAAATCATGCAACACAAACTTGTTTTAACGTAAGGGTCTATTTTTTTTTTCTAAAATAAGAGTTTATTTATTAATTAAATTTTAAAATAAGTACTTTGTTAAAAAATCTGTTTTGTGCAAACTTAAATTTGTCAAGTAGGGTACAAAGAGTCTTTGGTCGCTCCATCTGTAATGTAGAAAATTAATATCTACACTGACACATACCCAAAAACGAGTGTAAAAAAAACATCAAAGCTATTATCAACCTCATTAATGAACATGTGACACGAAGTTCACACTCGCTTCTTTTCATTCCTTCTTACCCTTGAATTTCTCGCTCTCACAGTTATTAACTTGTGCGATACATGAACGTTTAAGAAAAACAAAATTAATGATGTACGGATAATTTAACATTATTTGTAAATATACAAACATACATTGTATTATAAAATTTAGTAATATAATATATTATAAAATTTAGTAAATATAATTATATTATATTACTATTAATTAGAGAAAATGTGAAGGGCCGGTGCATGTTTGAATATACAAAAAAAGAAAAAAACGCATTCGTACATTATTATTATCCTATAATTTAAACATGACACATAAATATGAGCAAACAAACTCAGTGAGCAAAATTTTAAAAGTGATTTTATCAAATTTTTCTATAAATTTTATCTCCTTAGTGTGCATAATCAAACCATATCATATCACCCAATTACAATTAGAATCATCCACGATTTCTGAAAGCATTACCCTATAGCTTATCGGGTTTATTTATGATCACTTTTCTTTGATTTTTTTTTTCAAAATCCGAAAAAAAGAAAAAATAATGGTGAGAGTAATTCACTATTTTAAAGCAAGAATAGTAATTATAAGTCACCATTTCTACTTTAAAACAAGAAAACTGTGATTTGCTTTGATGTAGTGATTCGGTATCACTAATCTTGCACCTTAAAATAGTGATTCGCTTTCACTAGTTTTGCCTTAAAATAGTGATTCGTTCTCAGTATTTTTGTTTTTCCCAATTTCGAATGATTTGTTAAAAATAGCGATTTGTATCACTATTTATCAATAAAAATAGTTATTCAAATCACTTTTTTACCTTAAAAATAGTGATTCCGAATTACTATTTTTGAAGTGTGTTATTTGAACTAATAAATTAAAAGTAGGCTAAACACACAAATTTATTTTAAAAATAGTCTAATTTGGCAAAAAGTTGAAAGGAGGGGATGGTGGACATTGAGAGTGATGGGAGAGTAGAAAAATAAAATGACTAAGGGCTCGTTTGGCTCGAGTTTTGGGAATGGAATGGGCATGGAATGTGCATACTTGATTCCTGAAAAGTTTTTTTCCTGGCATCTAGGATGTCATGCCGATGTTTGGTTCAACCGGGAATAGGAATGGAATAAAGTATCAATTACAAAAATACACTACTTTTTATAAGATGAGAAGACATCACCTACTAATTTTTCAAAAGAGATAATTACTATAATAAATTACAAAAATTACACATGCCTAGCTAATAACTATTCTACAAAAATTACAATTTTTGTAATTGAAAAAAAAAATTACAAGAAGAAAAAAGAATAGAAAAAAGTTCAAATTTTTTTTTCATTTTTGTGCAGCAGTGTAGCTAAAAAAAAAGTTTCAAACAATATTTTCATACACGGATGGAAAAAGAATTATTTATTCATAAGAAAGAGTGTTATTTTAGTCCTAACATGAAAAATTAAAAAAGATGCCCATTAGTAATGGTTTATTCCTTATGATTTAAATGGTAGAACTTGGGGGGAAAGGTTTGTTCCTGGAATCATTTATTCCGGACTTAAAACTTGAACAAAATGCGGGAATCATTTTGGAATGGAATTTAGCATTCCCGGAATGGTTTAAATCTTGAACCAAAGGAGCCATAAGAGTGATGTTTGCCGTCAAACGTCAGCATTGCTTAGATCTTTTTGGGTTGTTGGACAAACTGAACGTGAAAAACACTTCCAGTACTCACAAATATAACTAATAATTGGTGCCCTCCAAAAAGAAAAGTAATAATATTATGTTTCGCAGGCTAAAACATTATTCATAAATTATTTATATTGTTAAAGAAAATTGGAAAATTTTTATTACCAAGAGCTAATGTCAAGCAAAGAGCAGGCCAAAAAAAAGAATTATATATAAAATAGTGCTGGCCAGGCATCTAATGTTCAATAACTTCGATAATTGATTCATCGAACATTAGATATATATATGTTGGGGAATTGGTTTCCTCTCTCTCCTCTCTCTCTCTCTCAATATATATATACTATTGTATAAAGACATGCATGATCAATTTCAATCGTCATGAACTTGTGTTAGATTTTGGAATTATCTATTTTACTCATGTTGTCTCCTTCGTTAAAAGACATGCTTACAAGAAGGTTCGAATCTAGGACCTTTGACAAATTAATATGCTGCTCCTCTAGTATACTACTTGACATTTTTTTTGTATATATTATACTTTGAATTAGATATATCTAAATAACACATGCATCGCATGTGCCGGCTATATATATAGATATTAATAATTATAATATATCTCACTCACAGAGCACTGCAGTTTGCACCTGCTCTATCTCTCACTCTTTCAAATATTTATGTGCCGAATATAATATGTTTTCACCCGGATGTGTTCACCCAACCCAGGTCCGAAAGCTCAAACTCGAGTAATTTCATAGAGCGTGATGTGGCTATGGTCCGACTCGAATAAAAATAAATTGCGCTCGTTATACTGGAACCGTGGACCATAGAAAAGACTAGCCCACTATAATCAGTGGCCCACACAAGGAATCCAAAGGCCTGGAGCCATTTATGCCCCTGGACAACCCAAGCCGGGGGCACATACTCCATAAATATCTTAACCATTATAGATGCTTTTGCACTAGATTAATAAATCTTTAATCGTATTTTATAAATATACTATAGGTGGTGCAAAATTTAGGCCCAACCCACGATAATGATTTAAGAAAATGACTTTCGTTATAATAGCAAGAATGTGAGTTTAGATAAGGGATTTTTTGGACACGGTAAGTTCCTTGGGTAGCGCTTATATTAATCCGGTAGTACGTCCTTCGGTTGTGGGTGTGTGATTGTTATATTGAGCTCTCAAGGCCGTTGATCAATGAAGAATATGGATTATTAGCTCTCCCTCTCTCAAACAGAAAAAGCAAGCAAGCAATTTACTAATAGTCAGAGCATTCCACAATCAACAAACCCTTATTCTGAGCCCTCCCTTTTTCTATTTATACATATAGAATTAGGGTAACATTTGTCCATTGGGGTTAGTAGTAAAATGACTAAAGATGGTAAGACTTGGATAATACTCCAGCTTTCTCTCCCATATCCACAATTAACAACTTCTAAAACTGTACATTGGTAGTGATATAATGGTGGTTAGTACAATTCTACATAGGTACATGCGATTCAGTGTGATTCTCCTCATGCGCTTTCCACGTGTTAGGCCACGTGCACCATCCCTTGTTGAAGTCGGCCGCGGCTTAGCTGTCTTGGCAACTTCGGGTATCAGCAACTCGGCGCGTCTTCTGTTTGTTTCCTCTGCTTATGCCAGGCCCATTAGCTGGTTAGCCGCATGGGCTCCTAAACAGATTGGGCTTGCCCAACTTGCCTCAACCAAATTTTATGCTCCCTCGCATACCTATGATAGGTTTGAACTCATGGCATTTCAATTAATAAGCAAAGCATAGTCTATTGAACCAGCTTGCTTTTTAGTTTTATTTTTTTATTTTAAATTAAATAACATGTCTACAAAGAAAATAAGTTTGTATGCGCATACACAATGAACTTATGTCTATTTACCATGCTTGCATATCATTTAAATAAAATATAATTATTTAAACGAAAATTTTGAGTCAATAGATATATAAATTAACAAATCATAATTTTAAGCTTGGCATTTACATTTTAGTAAAAAGTATGCAAAAGGAAAAATTCGGAAATTAATATTAATTTAGCTCTTGGGTTTGAGTTGGGACCAACAAAATTTATTAATTTAGCTATATTATTATTTTATCAAGTTTCTACTGTAAGTAAATAAGGAGTATGCTACGTGTATGATTCTTTTAAATAATGGAACACTAAAATCAGTAACATACACAATGCGTCTGTAATATTATACTTAATAATTTCTGACATCGTTTATAAATTTGTTAAAAAAAAATTAAACAAAAATAGTATTTGGCCTAGTGCGAGTGACTTGTATTATTTCATGTTTAAGATTTAAGATAAGGTTTGAGTTGGTGTCCTTCAAACATCGAACGGAATATATGGGAGGTTGCATGCCAAGTGCAACCATCAATGCCGCCCTTTTATTATAGGATGGAAATGTACGCATAATAGCTATCAAGACAAGCTGTCACTTTATCATTTATTTATTGTATGGTTAAAATTTAAGATAAGTTTTGAGTTGGAATCCTTCAAACATCAAACGGTATATATGGGAGGTTGCATGCCACGTGCTACCATCAATGCTGCCCATTTATTTTGTGATGGAAATGTACGCATAATAACTATCAAGACACTTTGTCACTTTATCATTTGGAAAGAGGGATTTCACTTCAACTCTTCTTCTAATTTTGAAATTAATCTTACAGATTATTTTTTATTCTCATTTTCAAAAATTATAAAATTACTGCGAGTATTAAGTACAAATTATGTGTATTTTTTTTTGGTTTAAATGCTTTCTAGTATTATAAGATATTCGGGCCAGCTTTTACTCACCTTAACTAATCACTGTTCGTGGAATAATGGCCAGCCATTGGCCATCAGATGCTTTTACCGCTGCCGTGATTTGACTTAAAAAACTCCCAGTTGAACTCAGCGCTAATTTCAGTACATTACCACCGAGTCACTTACTAGTAGTAGTTCAATTATGTGTTTATGAATTATATGTTTAATGACAATTTTTTATCACTAAAAATATTTATTAATATATTTCTTTTAGAAAAAATTTCATCATTGAATAGTTTATGTGCATTAGATATGCAAAAATACAACCTACCCTTTACCTCAGAAACTAATAATACAAGTTTTATTGCGAAAGAAACTAAACAAAAATGGTGTTTGGTCCGGTGAGAGTGACTTATATTTATTGTATGTTTAAGATTTAAGAAAAGATTTGAGCTCGACTCCTTCTTCAAGTATCTCTTTGCTCACGTTTAATTAATAGGATAAATATATATATATATATAAAAGTCAATTTAATCATCCCCCAAATATTGTACTTTAGTAATTGATTCCTCTACCCCTTCAGAGCAGTCGCAGTCGCAGACCACAGAAAATAATCCAATCATTCTTTCGAAGGGCCCAAGTAATTTACGGGAAAGAACATGGACCTTGGAAGTCCTTTGCATTATCCAACACGAATGCGAGAAAAAAAAAATACCAAAATAATTACAAAATTACATATATTAATAAATCATTAAATTTATGCCAAAAAAATAAATGGTGGTTATGATTTATCCTCAGTTCATTTTAATCAGGCTTTTACAATTTAGTAAAAAGTACTCAAAAGGAAAAATTCGGAAATTAATATTAATTTAGCTCTTTGGTTCGAGTTGGGACCAACAAAATTTTATTATTATTATATTTATATTTTATTTTATCGAGTTTCTACTAAGTAAATAAGGAGTATGCTACGTGTATGATTCTTTTAAATAATGGAATACTAAAATTAGTAACATACACAATGCGTCTGTAATATTATACTTAATAATTTCTGACATCGTTTATAAATTTGTTAAAAAAAAATTAAACAAAAATAGTATTTGGTCTAGTGCGAGTGACTTGTATTATTTTATGGTTAAGATTTAAGATAAGGTTTGAGTTGGTGTCCTTCAAACATCGAACGGTATATATGGGAGGTTACATGCCAAGTGCAACCATCAATGCCGCCCTTTTATTATAGGATGGAAATGTACGCATAATAGCTATCAAGACAAGCTGTCACTTTATCATTTATTTATTGTATGGTTAAAATTTAAGATAAGATTTGAGTTGGAATCCTTCAAACATCAAACGGTATATATGGGAGGTTACATGCCACGTGCTACCATCAATGCCGCCCTTTTATTTTGTGATGGAAATGTACGCAGAATAACTTTCAAGACACTTTGTCACTTTATCATTTGGAAAGAGGGATTTCACTTCAACTCTTCTTCTAATTTTGAAATTAATCTTACGGATTATTTTTTATTCTCATTTTCAATAATTATAAAATTATTGCGAGTATTAAGTAACAAATTATGTGTATTTTTTTTTTGGTTTAAATGCTTTCTAGTATTATAAGATATTCGGGCCAGCTTTTACTCACCTTAACTAATCACTGTTCGTGGAATAATGGCCAGCCATTGGCCATCAGATGCTTTTACCGCTGCCGTGATTTGACTTAAAAAACTCCCAGTTGAACCCAGCGCTAATCTCAGTATATTACCACTGAGTCACTTACTAGTAGTAGTTCAATTATGTGTTTATGCATTATATGTTTAATGACAATTTTTTATCACTAAAAATATTTATTAATATATTTCTTTTAGAAAAAATTTCATCATTGAATAGTTTATGTGCATTAGATATGCAAAAATACAACCTACCCTTTACCTCAGAAACTAATAATACAAGTTTTATTGTGAAAGAAACTAAACAAAAATGGTGTTTGGTCCGGTGAGAGTGACTTATATTTATTGTATGTTTAAGATTTAAGAAAAGATTTGAGTTCGACTCCTTCTTCAAGTATCTCTTTGCTCACGTTTAATTAATAGGATAAATATATATATAAAAGTCAATTTAATCATCCCCCAAATATTGTACTTTAGTAATTGATTCCTCTACCCCTTATAGAGCAGTCGCAGTCGCAGACCGTAGAAAATAATCCAATCATTCTTTCGAAGGGCCCAAGTAATTTACGGGAAAGAACATGGACCTTGGAAGTCCTTTGCATTATCCAACACGAATGCGAGAAAAAAAAATACCAAAATAATTACAAAATTACATATATTAATAAATCATTAAATTTATGCCAAAAAAATAAATGGTTGTTATGATTTATCCTCAGTTGTTTATCTTTTAATTTAAGAGCATTTCCACTTGTAGTGTAAAAATTAATTTTTAAATCAAATGTGTCAACCAACTTTTACAAAAAAAAAAAACTTGAACACTAAAAAAAATATGTTCCAATGGAATTTTTGTAAAATCTCGTGTGAATTTTGAAACGAATAATAAGATTCCAATACTTGTTAACTATCAATTTAACCAATTTATTATTATTTTTCTTGAACTTTTTTATAAATAATTTTATAGTCACAATAGATACTGATTGTAGGTATATATAGGTGATCAACTTTCAAATATATAGTTTTTATTAAAATCTATATTTTATATTTGAAATTATTATATTTTAAAATTTTATTTTAAAAACTAAGAGAGATAAAACTAATGTGGCATTATAAAATATGAGTATATTTTACACAACTATTTTACACAAACTTAGATTTTAAAAAACTACGAAAGAAAAAAAATGACAAGTTAAAAAATTGACTTTTTATATATGTATATAAAGTCAATTTATTCATCCACCTAATATTGTACGTGTAGTAATTAATTGCTGTACCCTTTATTATTTATATATATATAGCAGACGATCATAAGTGAAGACCATAGAAAACAATCCAAGGCCAATCATTCACTCAAGGGGCTCAAGTATTCATCAGCCATTCTATTTAATTAGAGGTATGTGTATTTGCAGTCTTTTCAATACTCTCTTTTGTATATCTAGCTCTTTTATGTTCCAAGATCCATTAATATATTTACTATACATTAAACACCAGCCGTGCCCATTTATTTAATTACTGAAATGATTTTTTACATGTTTTTCTTTGTTGTTTAGTAATCGATGGTTGTGTATAAATTTTTTGTTAATCCTATGCGTAAAATAGTATTGTTTTACACATAAAATAAACACATATTCATTTTGTGCTCTACTAGTTCACATTTAAACTTGTGTAAAATTTGGATGGATCAAGATATACAAACATTCAAATGGGATATATTATTATTATTATTATTATATCTGATATTTTATAGTTATTTTTTTCAAATCTTTTTATATATAATGTTACGGTCACAAAGAATCTTAATTTGGGCACAATACTTGCTAACTAATATTACGTTTCGAACCCATGATCCATCTCATGTCTTGAGAAGATAGTCTTATCATCATCTGACTGAATACAATTGCGCTCTTTAAACCTAGTATTACCTACTAATTTCTTAGGTTTGGAACATGGACAAAAAATAGAATCTTATCTTTATTCTCGAACATTTTTAAGATATGCGATCCTTGATTTTTGGCCATTAATCACAGGACCTATATGTGAACGTTGAAAGAAGATTTCTTAATCACATGTGTCGTACATGTGACTGAGAGAGATCACAAATAGTGTGCCTGAGGGACCGCAAACTTTAACAAAATGTTAGTAGACCGCATTCTATAATTTTTCTTTTGACAAGGATTAGATCCTAAATTTCCCTACAACATGAGCTTGTATTTCGTCAAGCAATGATAACACAAATTTTTCATATCGAAACTTACTATTCACAGATTTAATTTTTTTTAGCAAATTATACAGTAATTTACAAAATAACCCAAGGAACAAAGAAGAGAGCATTACATAAAAGGCCATTTGAGTAACTAAATAAGAACACCTAAAATTGGGATGCTATTTAACATATACTAAAGATTACCCGGTAAATATTACACACGCATAGCATGTGCTACGCCACAACAAGAAACAATAGATATCGTGATGTTTTTAAATGTCGAAAAAGCCAAATAAATGACGTAATGACTTTTAGAATATCTGAAAAAGCCAAATAAATGATGTCATTTTTATTTTATTTTTTGCAATTTTTGAACGATATTTTTCATAAGCGTCATATATATCTATGTCACAAATATAAAACATTTATAACAAGTGATACTATATCCTTTTTGATGTTTAAGAAAATGTCACAAATATACAACATTTATAAAAAGTGATACTATATCCCCTTTGATGTTTAAGAAAAATGTCACAAAAGTCTAATATTAGATTCACACACCATGACTTGAACGCGTACTTCCTTGAACTTATACATAACCGTTGACCGCTTCACCCAAATTACACACCAGTCAATAATTGATAATTTATTAATTATATATGAAATCTAACTAGAGAAAAAAAAGTATTTAAATTTAATTCATCATTATACAATGATATATATATATATATAACACCTTCTCTTATCAAAAGGGAGAAAATCGTGTTTATGTTTTGATAGGCTCATGTACTTTGTTCATTTTTTATGGAGAATTAATATTTAACCCACTTTTATGGGGTTGTTTTTACCTAGACCTAATATATGTTTTAAAAATTAGTATTTAACCCTATATTTTGCTTTTAGCCCAATGATTTTGCTTTTAGCCCAAGTTCAAAAATATTTTTTTCTTTAATATTCTATTTTTTCTTTAATATATTCATGTATGCTACCATACATGTTTTGCCTTATTTAATTCTTAACATGTCTAGTTGTCTACATATCTTGCTAAATCTTTTCACATATAAATGTCCTTTCATATATTACGCATGTAGTCTTTACTTTTTTTAATAAATCTGAATAAAATAAATGTGTCTTGCATAAAAATTGAGTTGTAAATCACGTGTCAACCCACTTTTACAAAAAACTTGAATGCGAAAAAATAAATATGCTCTAATGGTACTTTTGTAATGTCTTGTGTAAATTTTAAAATAACCAGTAAGATTCGAACATCTGTTAATTATCAATTTAAGTAATTTATTATTATTTTTTCTTGAATTTTTTATAAATAGTTTTGTTGTCACAATGGATTTTTATTTATAGGTATTGATGATTATATTTCAAATATATAGTTTTTATTAAGATCCATATATATTTTACATTGACGTTCTTATATTTTTAAATTAAATTTAAAAAACGAAGAGGGAGAAGAATGATGTGACATTGTAAAATGATAGTGTATTTTACACAAACTTGTATTTTAAAAGATTGATGGAGAGAAAAAAAATTACAATTCAATTGTGTGAATTTTACACAAAACAAAAATATAGAAGACTGTTGGAGAGCTTAGGCATGTAGTCCTTACTTTTTTTAATAAATCTGAATAGAAGAAATGTATCTTAATATATCTTCTTTTGATCATATAAGATATAACATATATGTATGTAGATGTGTTCTTCACCTTCAAATTATCACCACCAATATTTACTTATAATAGTATTTATTTTAAATGCAGGTTGGATTATTAAAACATTTTAGTGCGTTGTGGAAGCTGGTTTGAATCATGCAAAATTATTTTGGAAGATGTCAATGGTTCTCTAAGACAATGAAAAAGGTCAGCAACACTTTAACATCATACTCCTTATGTTCTAGTCCTTACTATGTCTGCCATCTATTTTTTTTTTTACTAATATGTCTCCCCAATAGTATTGAATATAAAACGAAACTAGATCATATGTGACTAGATATTTTGGTAACAAAACATTTTTGAATTCAAAATTAGTACTTTGTCCACTCAATTTAAAACATTAATTTTGAATGTTTAATTGTTCCTTTCAATTACGAGAAACTAGATTCTAGGAGATTATTAATTATGAAAATTAAAAGTCGACAAAAGGGTAATCTCATAAATCAACTAATTAATTTTTGAAAAGCAAAAACTAATTAAAAATTAGTAATTATCCAATCATTTGGACTAGGCTATTTACTAATTTCCAATTCGGAATGGGTTAAATGCAAAATAATTCAAAATTATTGGACTAAATACAAAAAGGCCCATAGACTTATGATTACTTATACAAAGGGCTCAAGTTCGAGTTTGGATCTCAGTGATAAGCTTCAAACTAATAGTAGTATGAGATGACTAAGATTGATGTTTGTCTTCACACGTCTGCATTCCTTAAAAAAATTTTGGGTAGTAAGACAAACTGAACGTGAAGACACTCTATTAGTCATAGATATAGCTAATAGTTGGCACTCCCCTCCAACCACCCTGCGCCCCCCCCCCCCCCCCAAAAAAAAATTTGATAAATTAATGAAATTGTTAAAGAAAGTTAGAAAAAATTTATTTCTTAAAGCTGATAACTGGTAGAGGGCAAGCGGGGAGTCGATCATGAAAAATTGCTGGTCGGATGTCTAATGTCCGATAATAATAATTATTTACTGAACATTAGATATAAGGAAATTTGTGTTGACCATTGCCCCCTCTTTCTGCGACTACATGTTCATATAGTGGTACACTTTATGTCTCATGTGTGCAATAGAATACTTACAAATTCTTTAAATTATGAACATATAACAACATTTGGTCATGAGTTCAAATATTTCTTGTATCGTTATTTTGTTCTAATTTAATACGCAAAAGGACGATTTTTTTATTTTTGGAAATACTAAAAACTCTTCGGTCACTCTTAATATACAATAAATATGTATCTTAAACACAACAATGCACCTTCTCTCGATCTCTCACTGTCCCAAATATTTGTTGGCTGGATATAATATGTTTGTTTGGCAAATTTATCTACTATATTGTTATTTCACATCTAAAGTAAGCATGCTATATTTACTATATTTAATCATACTCTTAACTTTACTATTGTAAATGCTCTATATTGTTATCAATGTTGATAATCTATCATAAGAAAATAAAAGTAAAAAATTAAAAAGATGCAGATAGAAAAAAAGGGGTTAGTGGATATTCATAGTGATGAGAGAATAGAGGGAAAAAGGAGTGATGTTTGTTTTCAATCGTGAGCATATATTGCTCAGATTATTTTTATAGCTTGTGAGGTTTGAGGAAGGGTTGTTGACTAATTACACAAATCATGTGGGTTTGAGTATATAATTGGTTAAAATGCTAGTGATGGAAACTTAAGACTATGATCGTTTAATATTATGTATAGACCGAACAAAATTTTATGTAAAACCCTAGTGCGGAATCAGATTTTACCTTCGAGATCTCTCTAATTTGATCTCGTCGCAGTACAAATAGGAGTTGGTGTAGACGGATTAAGAATATAGGCTCAATGGAACCTCATGATCTTCTATCATATTCCCTTCGCCATGTAATCTTGCACTGAGTGTGGGCTGCAGTATCACCAAGATTTCTTCATCTTCTCGCAATGGCACAAACGATAAATTTGTGAGAATTCTTGTGTTCTTGAGAAGAGTCAAGGCCGGCGTATATATATGGCTATGATAGGGACCTGTGAGATTCATCAAATGCGCCCCCTAGTCTCAACATTTAGTTGAGGGCTTGAAACATCGGAAAGGATTCCGTTGTTTCATTTGCCTCTATATGGTGATAATTCATAACATGTGTCCTACAATTTTAATCTAAATGCAAGAGAGTTTGTTCAGAGTCGCTAATACATTTTACGAGAAAATGGACAAAAGGGGTTGTGTCATGGGGAAAAGCTATAGATAAGCCTTCTCCTTACACATTTGTCTACAAAACCAGGATTCTATAGGGTTCGAAAAGTATATTATGGATTGGGAAGGTGCTAAGCACCAATTCCGTCCTTTCGGTCTCTAGTGGCATTATATGTTTATTCTATATTAAAGAACGTGGATGCTTTTATTGATATTGTACTATTTTCTATAAATATTTTATTAAACGTAATTTTTGGAGAAAAATAGGGAAAGGGATGAAAATCTTGTATTTTGTGATCCGATGTTTGCTTTTATCAAAGTCTAATTACTAGTGGCAAACGTTTGATCTTTTAGCTTGAAATCATGAGATTTGATTCGGTATTGTTTCCTCAGATAACAATACCAATTATCTTGTTTGGTTAATTTAGAAAAGATCAGATCTTATCGGAATTGATTTGATATGGAATGTAAGTATTTGAGGAGAGTATATCAGATATATTACAATGTATAAAGAAGACATAAAATATCCGAGTTTAATTCATATATAAGTTTTATTAGTACGGGTTTTAAAAGCTTGATTTTATTCAGATAATAATGGCTTATCTCTTCAAATTTTATAAATGATTTTAATCAGGGTTTTTGAAAATAACTTTAGTTTGAAAACGATAAAATATCGGTAACTTGGCAATAAGCTTATCCAACTAGAAAGTGGACGAAACAATAAATATGAAAAGTCTAAATCTATGAATAATTAAAATTAAACAAGTATGGTAAAACATATACAAATATATAATTAAATAGTATAAGAGACTTTAGTTACCTTCCTGACTAGATATAAGAATAAAAGAGAGAAACTATAATGCGGGAAAGAAAAACTCTAACAAATGTCAACTTTTCTTTTCCAGATATTTCTGAGAATTCAATTCCAAAATATATGATGCCGATAAAATATCGCGTTGTGGTAGCCCAAGTGCAGGCCCGTCAAGTTATAGTATAGTCTCAGAAGTCCGAGAATCGATCCACAGGGATAGTTGAAAAGGAATGGAATGGATTGCAGATTTTACGGCTTTTCTGGTTTTGTAAGTTGGATTGGTTGTGAAACAACAGAAATGTAAAACGGTTTTGAAAATTAGTGAGAAAACACTAAGGTATTTGGAAGTTGCTTGCGATACAATAGACGGTATTTTCAATCTCGTACAAAGATTTCAACACAATATTCTAAAAAATGGGGAATGTTATGATAACTCTCAATAGCAAAGGGTGCGAAGCTAGGCAACTCATTCCCGATGAAGCTAATCCGAGGTAGAGATGATAAACTCATCGTAACAAAGTTTTATATTAAGCATGTATGTGAAATCTCATGGTTTAAAAGAATGAAAATTAAATAGCGAATCATTACAATGAAACGGAATGAAGTTTGTGGAATAAATTCATCAACTAGTCGATCATTACTTAAGAAAGACAATAAGGAATCTAAATATCACGTAAAGTGTACAAAGCACTCAAAATATCATTAAGTAAATCAAAGACTAGATTAACAAAATTATAAATCATCTATGGAATTAAGAACTCTTCGTAATCTCTACAAAAAGGAACAAAAATCCATAGATAGGGGAAATGAGCTACAAGCTTTTTAGAACCATATAAATATGTTGTATTTTCATTAATCAACAAGCACTAAGCATACAAGGCATGAAAAGTCTAATCTTTTAAATGAAAATACCTAGAAAGCTTGAAGAATGAAGGATTTAGAAAGAAAATGATTCACAATTATTTAACAAACCTTAAACATGGATTGAGAAATTAATTACAGAAAATCATATTGCGATTCAGCTCCGTAACCTTAGTAAAAGACTACTCCATAATAGATGCAAGAACAACTATTATAAAAGAAATCATTCTTACAAATAAGAACTTACAAGAGAAAAATGAAGAAAGGTTACACCTTGAGCTTTCCCTTCTCTCTAGAACTTCTGTGTAAAAACAAGATAATCCTATATACTCCTTTTTTTTAGCCTTAAACGAGCCACAAAATAACTAAGAAATAATAAAATAATACAAGGGAAAATATCTCAAGACAACAATCCCTCAAAACAAGCTGAAAGGAGCAGGTAATTGGTGTACTCGCTAGGTCATGATCGATCATGGTTGTGCCCATGATCGATCATGGAAGTGCACTGCCAGAAGAATTGCAAGCCATGATCGACCATGGCTTTACCCATGATCGATCATGGGTCTGGGTCTTTTTCACTCAGCACTTTTGCAAGCCCTGAGCTTGCATTTGGTTGATTCCTCGAAGACCATTTCATTTCATTCCTATAAATATAAATAAACACCACAAAAGGACACCTAGCGGGGTGATATTAGATATAAAATTCGCTAAAGCACTAATCTCGAGATAAGCGGATAATTAGGCATAATTAATGCAACAAACGCGTCAGGCGAGTCCGAGAAGGATCTTATGCAAGACAATATTATGCGTTTATCAATATAACACTTCGAGTGCTAAGAATGAACTTGGGAATTCCTAAGACGTTAGACGAATATATAAAGTGAACTTGAAATCACTTGAAAATCAAAAAAATAGATAGAATAGTAGGAATTTTAGGGTAAAAATCTTGTCCCTTAACTCATGGGGGTCCAGGCTTATTTATAGTACTGGAACAGGTTTGTCACGTGATAATCCACAACAATGTGCCATTTATCGTGCAACAAAATTCCATATGTCATGCGATAAATGGTTGAAATAAGGTTTTTGACAGATTGACGTGTCAAAAGGTTTTTGTCTATGTTTGAGGGGTTTGTCGTGCAACAAACAAGGTTTTTTGTGTGATTAACCTAATCAGTAAGTCTGTTTGTTGTCCAACAAACCCTCCTGAAGTAGTTTCTAGTGTACAGGTGAGTTCCAAACTCGAAGTGAACCTTTCAAAAACTTTTTAAGGTTCTTGCGGGGGTCAAGAATTGGGATCTCTACAAAACCCTATAGAGATATAAGTGTTAGGGCTTACTATGGAAAGCTGGAATCCTAATTCCATTATGAACTAAAGAATTATAATTACACTCGCGTCCTTATCCCATAATTATATTTTAAGCTCATTGTTATTAAATGCTTATTATTATCCCAGTTAACTTATTTAACACGTTGGATTAACATAATCCACTTGCAGGATTTAACATAATCAAAACTTATAAACTTTTCAAAGGGTTATCATCAATTCTTATAATGGGACGTGGATTCCATCAATAATTAATATTCATTATACATATAGTGTCGTCATCCTATTCACGGAGCTTATGGATCCATAAATGAATCTCCCTCTTAATGAGTTAAAACAACAAACACTACATATATATATATATGCGTGTGTGTGTGTGTGTGTGTCTATTAGTTATTTCAAGAGTAAGAGTATAAGTAATCATAATAACAATGAGATTTTAAATTGTTTTATTTAGCTAGTATAAAAATAATTAACCCAAATTGGTCCTATTTAATACACATAAAGTGCACTAGCGTAACGAGTTGATATTATACCGTTTCTTGTAGTCAAGATAAACTACTAACACTTGTGCTACATTCATACCAATGGGTGTCCAATTCCATCTAAGACTGTGACCACTAAACTTATATTCCACAAGAACTGATGATATGATTTTCTGTGTGTAAGCTAAATTCTACACACCAAATCATTTATTATGTGGACATACTTTCACATTATTTAAACAAATAACATAATGCAACCATTTCCCATAAAGATTCTTATTAAAATAGAAAAATCAAGTTTACATAACATATCAAAACTAATAATAATACAAAAAAAGGCTTTTAGTATATCACTCTAACAGCTAGGCCATATACTAATTTACTATTATCATAATTACATTTCTTAGATTCTTGCAAGAAAAAGTTTAGGTTTTATTGTCAAACCATGAGTTAAAAGCAAAAAAAGCATTACCTTAATAAACCCTCAAGTTATTTCTAGTGTTTGGCAAAGTCAAGAAAACCCATTTCATTCTTTGATTTTTACATCTAGGTCTTCAATATCAACCTGTTTTTCACTAAGAATCAATCAATTTGTGGTGTTCTAGCTAATGTTCATTATCGAAAAAGTTATATTTATTTAGTTACTGATTTAATTCAAGATATATATGCAGCACAAGTTAATCATGATTTGCTTTGTATTCTAACACTTAATTGGTGGAAAATTAGGGCTAGTAATGTACTGTGGTGAGGTTTTTGAACAAATTTCCTATTTGGGTCTTAGTCCGAGTACTAGGTCATATTTAGTAAATTTCAATTCGCGCATTTGGCTTATCTCAAATTCCAAGAGATGCAAATGTATAAATGTCAGCCATATAGGTTTACATATAATATATATTAATGTACCAAATCTGTCAAAACTGAGCATGGCACAACGCGGAGTGATCACACAAGTTCAAAGAATTACCCAATTGAAGGAACCATCACAACAAGAACATTTACAATAGAGAAATAAGAAAATAAAAAATATTCGCACAAGACAATGCTTTACCTTGGTATCAACGTAAACACAACTAATCCACAAAAATGATAGTTTATATTGATTATAAAAACAAATGAGATTGATTACAAGTACTCAAGAAAAAATTCTCTCAATTTTAGCTCTCAAGGTATTTTAAGCCTAACGCAAGTCTTATTTTACAAATGAGCCAAAAATTGCACTTGAGGGGAAATATTGCTTGGGACCTAAATTGATCATGGTGGACTATGATCGATCTAGCTAAGCCACCAAAAGTCCAATGCCACACCATGATTGATCATGTTGACTTCAACGGAGAGCTAATTTCACAAACCCCCACCTTGGCGAACCATCTAGGTATCCCATCTAGCAAACAATAAATCACATTCTTCCTTGTTCCTTCATCAATATGTATTGTTATAGCATCACACCCGACCCCAAAGAGTCAACACCCCTAAGTGGGGCCTTAACATCGAAGAATGTTGATCAATGTCAAGCTCAAACTTGGTTGTAAGTACCACCTTCATCATCATATCTACGGGATTATCCTTTAAGGCAATTTTATTCAAAAATTACTTCACCACTCTCGATAATATCCCGTATTAAATGAAAATAAACACAAATGTACTTTGTTCATTCGTGATGAAGTTAGTTCTTGTCCAAATAAATAGCGTTTTGGCTATCATAATGTACATCAACGTTCTCTTAAATCAATCCCAAATCACCTATCAAACCCGGAATCCATAATGCTTCATTGATTGCCTCTACTACTGCAATGTACTCTGCTTCTATAGCAAACAACGCCACTACACCCTACAACATCGACCTCCAGCTAATCAAACAATCACTTAATGTAAAAACATATCCCGTAGTCAACTGTCGCTTGTCAAGATCCCCAACATAGTTTGAATCAATTTACATGCAAATAACAGACCATTTGGATCTCTGGTACACCAGCCCTTTATTCTTCGTTCCATATAGGTACCATAAAACCCACATAATAGGATTCTAATGTTATTTCCTCGGATTGGCCATGAACGTACTAACAATGCTCAGTTCCTAAGCAATATTTGGTGGAGAGTACATACCATGGCATACATCAAGCTTCTTACCGCACTCACATATAGAACACGAGTCGTACACTGCACTTTATCCTCTGTGTTTGGAGTGATAATTGCCGAGAGATTGTAGTGCGGAACAAATGGGACACTTATAGGCTTTGACTCTTACATCCCAAACCAAACTACCACTTTCCCTAGATATTACTTTTGAGTGAGGTAAAATTTTCCTTTTTTTCCTCTCCCTTACAATCTCCATTCCCAGAATCTTCTTGGCTCCACCTAAGTCCATTATCTCAAACTCGAGACTCAGTTGAGCCTTCATCTAGCTAATCAAACATACTCGATGAACAGATAAATATAATAGCAACATATAGCAGTAAGTAGACAAAAGAATTCCCCTTGAGTTTCTTGAAGTAAACGCAATGATCAAGGTCACTCCGTTTAAATCTGAGCCATCATGAATGTGTTGAACTTTTTGTACATTTGTCTAGGCAATTGTTTTAACCCATACAAGGACTTTTTTAGTTTATAGATGCAATCCTACTTGCCAACAACCTCGAATCTGTTCAGTTTAAATATATATAAATCTTATCTTTTGGATTTATATGCAAGAACACCGTTTTCATATTCATTCAAGCTCTAAGTCAAACTACGATACAATAACTAATAACACTTTAATAGAAGTGTGTTTTACTACTGGAGAAAAAACTTCATTATATTCCACCCTTTCCCGTTGCGTAAATCCCTTAGTCACCAATCTTGCTTTATACTGAACATTAGAAACTTAGACCCCATCTTTCTTGGCAAACATCCATTTGCACTTAATTAATTTTTTCCCTTACGGCAATTTGTAAAGATCCTAGCTTTCATTCTTGTGAAGAAAATGTTGGTGAATTTTTTAACGAAAATGGATGTGGGAGAAAATAAATATCTAAAATAGTGGAGGCGTGATGGGCACTATCCTTAAGAGAAGATTTTGCCCCTCTAGGATAATATCCCAATGCAAATAGGCTTTTGTGGTGTCTTCTCCCTATGATACAACGACTATGATTCTATAAGGGTGGACTCCTAAATATAGAATCCTTATGAATAGCTTTATATGTTTCTCTAGCACAAAATTGTTTTGGAAGGGTTGTGTTATTTTCTCTTGATTTTTCCTTCCTTTTTCTTTCTTTTCTTAGCATCTCACAAGCAAGTAGCTTTTATTTATAAGTGATCTAGGAGGTGGATGTGAAATCTTAATTAACTTTGAATAAATGCTAAGGAGGTGGATGTGAAATCTTAATTAACTTTGAATAAATGCTAAGGAGGTGGATGTGAAATCTTAATTAATTTTGAATAAATGCTAAGGAGGTGGATGTGAAATCTTAATTAATTTTGAATAAATACTAAGGAGGTGGATGTGAAATCTTAATTAATTTTGAATAATACAATTATGTAGAAGTTTAATGATAACTTTCAAGATAAACTTTGAATGAAAGAATACAAATCCAATTTGAATACAATATTGTAGAAACTTCCATGTAGACCTCTGTGGAAACTTCAAGATACAATTATCTTTCACATAATTAGAATTATGTAGAATCCTTATCAACTTTGTATTTTAAAATATACAAAATATACAACAATCCTCCACTATTTTAAAATACAAAATAGACACAAAAAATTATGTCAGAGAAACACTAGAATACAGTGTGTAGTACTGGTGTCTTTCGGGCTATGAACCATACTTAGGCCAACAAATCTTATTTCATAGGAACTTGGTGAAACTAAGTTTCCATGAACCAAAGATCCTTTGTGTGAAATAGAGGAATTGATACCCACGTTGTACCCTCATATCGCTGTTCCGCGATTTTGCTCATATTGGCCCTATGCTATCTTGATTTTCATAAGTGCTCTAGAAGACCTGCCTAAGTCCTCATAAGAATCGGCCCAGTTCCACACTGATATAGGTAGATTTCCATCAAATGTGTACTGCAGTTTACACACCACCCAGATAGTTTTGGGCTATAGAATCCATTAAGAGCAAAAGTTCAACCTCATTCACTGCAGAAAGCACTATCCCGCCATAGGGAAGGATGTCTCAAATATTATAAAGTCGATAGTGCTCTCAGGACAACAAGTGACTTGTTTTTACCCCTATGAACCTACTTCATGGGATTTCCAATCACATAGGTGGGGTTACCATCACTTTCTCCCTATGCTCTAGGCATAAGTCCCATCCCCCTCGACATATCAACCACTTTCCACTTATTAAATGGTTTTGTCAGAGGATTAGCCAAATTAAACTCTGACTTCACATAATCCAGAGATATAACTCCATATTTAAGCACCTGCTTTATTTTATTGTGTCTCATACGTATACATCTGCTCTTCATATTGTATATCTTACTTTTATCTTTTGCTATTGCGGCCTGGCAATCGCAATGAATATAAACCGGAGTAGGCAATTTTGCACCAATGGGAAGATCTGCCAAGAGGTTTCTAAGCCACTCGGCCTCAGTACATGCCTTTTTAAGGCGATCAGCTCAAATTTCATGGTAGACCAAGCTATACACGTTTGTTTGGAAGATTTCTAAGACACTTAACCTCCACCAAGGGTAAACACATAACCACTAGTGGATTTTATATCATCTGAATCAGATATCCAGTTAGCATCACTATACCCTTTTAACACTGGTGGAGATTTGCCAAATTTTAATCCGTAATCAATGGTTTATTTTAAGTACTTGGCTACTCTTTCTAGTGCATTCCAATGTTCCTTATTAGGAGACTAAGTATATCTAGTTAATCTACACACAGCATAAGCAATGTCAGGTCTTGTACAATTCATCAAGTACATTAGGCTACCAATGATTTAGGCATATTCACATTGGGAGACACTATGTGATTTATTTTTTTTTAATTGAGTATTTCCATCGTAAGGTGTCGAAACATGTTTACAATCAAAATACCCAAATTTTTTCAATATTTTCTCAACATAGTGTTCTTTTGATAAAATTAGATCATCACATGTTTTAATAATTTTAATTCCTAAAATTACATGAGCTTCTCCTATATTTTTCATATAAAAATTAGAAGTTAGGAATTTCTTGGGCTCATTAACCACATACAGACTAGTACCCATAATGAGCATATTATCAACATATAGGCATATTATTACATATGTGTTAGTATCAAATGATTTATAGTAAATACATTTATCTGCCACATTTATCAAATAACCATTTGATATTAACACTGGCCTTATCAAATTTCTCATGCCATTGTTTTGGTACTTGTTTCAGCCCATATAAAGATTTAACTAGCCTACATACCTTGTGCTCACTGCCAGGAACTACATAATCCTCTGGTTGATTCATATAAATTTTATCTTCTAATTCACCATTTAAAAAGGCTGTTTTGACATCCATTTGATGAATAATTAAATTATGCAAAGCCACCAAAGCAATTAAAGTTCTAATTTTGGAAATTCTAGACACATGAGCAAAGGTATCAAAATAATCTATATCTTTCTTTTGATTGAAACTTTAGCAACCATTCTTGCTTTATACATTTTCATTGACCGTCAAGCCTCAACTTCCTCTTAAATATCCACTTACTACCAATAGGTTTTGCAGCAGGAGGCAAATCAACTAATTCCCATGTATTATAGATAAGATGGATTTTAATTAATTTTTTACTGCCTCTTTCCAGTAGGTTCAATTAGGGGATGTTATTGCTTCAGTATAAGTTTGTGGGTCATTGTCTACTAGAAAAATGTGAAAATAATCTCTAAAATTGGTTGTTTTTCGTAATATTTTATTTCTCCTTAATTCACTTTCAGAATTTTTAGGAGGTTCCTCATTAGGTTCATGATAAGATATAGATTTGCCAATTTTTTTTTTCATAGGAAATATATTCTCAAAGAAATCAACATTCTTAGTTTCCATGATAGTATTAGCTTCAATCAAATTATTTGGTAAAACTAAGAACCTGTAGGCCGCACTATTCTGGGCATACCCTATAAACATGCAATCAATAGTTTTAAGTCCCAATTTCCTCTTTTTAGGTTATAGGATCAGGACCTTAGCTAGACACCCCCACACTTTGAGATAATTAAGGTTGGGTGCATGACCTTTCCATAATTCATATGGTGTCTCACAGGTTTTCTTATAGGGTATTCTATTTTGTATATGACATGCAGAGATAATGGCTTCCCCTCACAAGTTTAGTGGTGCCCCAGACTAATTGTCATTGCATTTACCATTTCTTTAAGTGTTCTATTATTCCTTTCTGCTACCCCATTTAATTCATGTGAGTATGGAGGTGTGGTCTCATGAATTATGCCATGTTCTTCACAAATATGCATTGAAGATGTTAGATTCATATTCACCTCCCCTATCAGATCTTAATCTTTTAATTTTCTTATTTAGTTTATTTTCAACTTCTGATTTATATTTTGCAAACATCTCACCTGCCTTATCTTTATGTCGTAATAGATGTACTTTTGTGTATCTTGAATAGTCATCTGTGAATGTGACAAAATAAAACTTACCTCCTCTGGTCATGGTTTCTTTAAGTCGCCTAGGTCAGTGTGAATTAACTCAAGTAATTCAGTTTCTCTTTGTACTGATTTACATGTCTTTTTAGTAAACTTTGATTCAGTACATATTTCACATTTATTAATTTCAGTGTTAGAAAAAATAGATGGTAAACCAGAATATCTCATTTTTTTAATATAGGAATAATTCACATGACCTAGTCTACCATGCCATATATTAATAGAGTCAACCATGTAGGCAAAAGAGGTAGTTTTATTAATAATATCTTGTACATTTAATATAAATAGTCCTTGACTAGTATACCTTTTTCTACACAAAACACCATTCTTAGTCGGGACTAATTTGTCACATTCAAATGACATTTTGATACCGGCTTTTCCTAGCAAAGACACATTTATAAAATTCCTACTGATCTCAGGAACATGAAGTACATCACCCAATGAGAGGGTTTTTTCCAGATGTTAACTTGAGAAGAACATTTCCTTTGCCAAGAACTGGGGTAGGCCTTGAGTCACCCATATAAACTTGTTCTTTTCCTTTTCTCATTGGTGTGTACTTCGAGAATGATTCTCTATCAGCACAGATGTGTCTGGTAGCACCAGAATCAACAACCCAACTTTTCTTTTCAGCCACCATGTTTACTTTAGTGACTACAGCCGCAATGACGTCTCCCTCAACTATATTAGCTTTGGGAGGATGATTATTTTTGTTGTCTTTTCTATTTTTACATTGGAAAGCTTTATGATCTTCTTTTCCACAAACATAACATTTTGCTTTTCTTTTAAATCCCGAACTTTGAGCTTGCAAATTCTTATTGTTTTGTTTGTTGTTATGTTTACGAAAATTACCACGAGGTTTGCTGGAACTCCCTTCTATAATATTGACTTTGGATTGAAATTCCTTTGATAATGAAGACATATATCTTTTAATGTTCTGTTCTTTTATCCAGATGTGTATGACAACATCTGCAAGACTCAATTGTTTTCTTTTTATGCTTCATATTATTTTTATAATATTTCCATGAGTTTGACAGCTTCTCAATCAAGCATCCGATAATAAAAGCTTCAGGAAGAGTTGTGTATTCATTTTGAAGGTCATTAAGTAGCATATGAAATTCATTAATTTGAGTTAAAATATATTTATCCTCAGTCATTTGGAATTTTAAGAAATTCCCAATAACATATTTTTGAGTTCCAGCATCCTCTATTACGTATTTATTATGCAAGCTTTCCTAAATTTTACAAGCAGATTTGTATGAGCAATAAATATCAAAAAGCTCATTAGATAAAGTGCTTAGAATCATGTAGTGACATACCTTGTTGCCGTTTTTCTAATTTTGTATAGATACCTCATAGTTTTATGAACCTTCTTGAGGCTCCGGTTGAGTGAGATATTGAGCAAGGTTTAGCACATCCAACATTGAGTATATCCTTTCTTGCCATCGTCGAAAGTGAGTTCCATCGAAATGATCAATTTTAGATGTATCTAGCAACAAACGAGCAGCAACTAAAGCAGCATCCATACTCTTCTCTTAAGATTGTTGGTGAATTTTTAGCGAAAATGGATATGGGTGAAATAAATATCTAAAATAGTTGAGGCGTGCTGGGCACTGTCCTTAAGAAAAGATTTTGCCCTTCTAGGATAATATCCTGGTGCAAACAGACTTTTGTGGCGTTTTCTCCCCACGATACAACGACTATGATTCCATAAGGGTGCACTCTTAAACATAGAATCCTTATGAATAGCTTTATATGTTTCTCTGGCACAAAATTGTTTTGGAAGGGTTGTGTTATTTTTCTCTTGGTTTTTCCTTTCCTTTTTCTCTCTTTTCTTAGCATCCCATAAGCAAGTACCTCTTTTATTTATAGGTGATCTAAGGAGGTGGATGTGAAATCTTAATTAACTTTGAATAATAATGCTAAGGAAGTGGATGTGAAATCTTAATTAATTTTGAATAATACAATTATGTAGAAGTTTCATGATAACTTTCAAGATAAACTTTGAATGAAAGAATACAAATCCAATTTGAATACAATCTTGTATAAACTTCCATGTAGACCCGTGTGGAAACTTCAAGATACAATTAGTTTTCACATAATTAGAATTATGTAGAAGCCTTATCAACTTTGTATTTTAAAATATACAAAATATACAACAAAAAATTCATCTCCTCACTTATGATTGTCTTCTATTTTTTACAATGACTATCTGCCATTACATCCCGATAAAAAAGATGGTTCATCGCCATAAACTACCAATGCATATGCCACACTATCTTCATAGCCAAATTGTTACGGTACTCGTCGAGCTCTCGGCTCTTTTTCGCTTGCTAAAGTGGTACCTTTTCTTATTGTTGACTAGACCCTTCAATAAAAATATCCACGGTCTCGAATCATTATTGGAAGAATCAACCGGAGCTGTCACTTCCAATTGCACTGGAATAGTCACCATCGGAGTACTCACTTCTGTTTACACCAACTTGCTTTTCTTATTCTCCTTGAGAGCCTTCACATTTTCTCGCATAGGCACCTTGAGTAAAGATGGATTATCAAATGTAACATCTCTATTAACGATCATCTTCATGTCTTGTAGACACCATAACTTGTATCCATTGAGTTCATTTCTTGAACCCATAAAGATTGCCTTCCTAGCTCTTGGATAAATTTTATTTTCACTAACATAATGACAAGCTGGACCCCAAAATATGTGTAGTGTATCATAATTCGCATAAGATCCTACCCAAACCTCCATAGGAGTTTTGTAATCGACCCTTGAGGATGGCAACATGTTCACAATGAAACTAGCATATGATAAGGCCTTTGTTTAGTACTGTTTTCCCAAATTTGCATTTGATAGCATACACCTCACTTTTTTAAGTAAGGTACGATTCATCCTTTTATGTATTCCATTTTACTGTGGTGTACCTCTAATAGTGAAATGGTAAACAATTCCCTCATCTTGACAATACTCCTAAAATGAATCACTTATATGCTCTTTGCTGTTATCGGATTTAAATACCTTGATATTCCTGCCTGTTTGATTTTTGACCATCTTCTTCCACTTGAAAAACATCCCAAAGACCTCATCTTTGTGCTTCGTGAGATATACCCAAATCCCCCTAAATAAATCATCTACAAATGTAACAAAGTAATGATTACTTCCTAAGGATTTCGTCATTGAAGGACCCCATACATCCGTGTGTATGTAGTTAAACAACCCCTTTGCGCAATAAATAATCGTTTCAAACATTAATCGTGTCTATTTTTCGATTGCACATTGCTCCCAAAACTCTAGCTTGCAGCTTTTCAAACCTTTGAGCAAACATTGCTTGCACAACATTGTCATCGCTTTCTCTTTGGCATGTCCCAATCTCAAATGCCATAGCTTTGTCGAATTCAAACTTGTATTTGCTCCACTTGCTTCTGTAGAACTTAAACATTTCCTATCACCATACTACATAAAAAGAAATACAGATTACCCTCTTTGTTTCCTATCATCAACATCAAAGTACTAGAAGTACCCATTAGCATTCCACCCTTGAGCACAATCCTACACCCGTTAGAATCTAAAGAACCCAAATAATTCAAATTATTCTTCAGATCTAGTATATATCTAACTACATTGAAAATTATGACTACTTCGTCATACAACTTTAACTTGATTGTTCCAATATCCTTCGTCCTACAAATATGATCATTACCCATGAAAACCACTCTTCTGTTCACCTTCTTCAAGGTATGAAATATGTTCTTGCTTAGGCACACAAGGTATGAACAACCTGAGTCTAAAATCCATTCGTGCATTGATCTTTCCCTAAGAGTAACCACTAATAAACTCTCAAAGTCATTACCCCCTGAAGTAAACGAATTTGCGGTGTCATCCGTTTTCATCTTCTTCCTCTTATCTACCTAAGTGTTTGGATGGACAATTCCTTTTCATATTTCCTTTCCTTTTGCATTAATAACATTCCATGTTATCCTAGTACTTAGTATATGACTTCGGTCGAGAGTCTCCTTATTTTACTTGATCCGATCATTTATCCTTTCCTACATAACAAACACATCTAATGATGTCCTATATTTATCCCTCTGTCCCTACTTTTTACCTTGTTGTGCTGAATAAACGTCATCATATTTCACTGAAAGCATGCCATATAACAAAGTGGTACTTAAATGGTCATAGGATTCCGAAAGTGAATTGAGCAACAAATGGATTTATCCTCATATTTCATGTTGTCGTTCTGGTTTAACAAATCAGAAATGATTTTATTAAACTCGTCAACATGCTCACCTATTGATGTACCTTTAGCATATTTAAACCAGCACAATTTCTTCTTAAGATATATATGATTCTATATGCTTTTAGTCACGCAATTTTGTTCCAGTATCTTTTATATACTAGCTTAAGATTTCTTACACATAACATAGTATATATCACATTTCGAGTTAAATGCAATCAGATATTGCTACAAGATTTCAAACATACTCCTCTTAAAAGAAACATATGGCTCTCTCATCACCATGGGCGTTAGCTGACACACCCAATAACACCTTATGCAAAATCTATTGCATCAAGACTCTCATATTCGACATTGCTAGATGCCAAAATTTTATAGACTTGCCCCCAATTTTCAATGTTGAAACTTCACTGACACTATAAGGTCCTAGAAGTCAAGATCGTAAATAAACAACAATCA